>PVIA01003884.1:0-154113 GCA_004024845.1 Tonatia bakeri | reverse complement strand
GGGGGGATCGGCACACCCCGGTGCGCCTCGGAGAGCTGAGTGCACTCTGAGTCCTGCAGTGGAGCGGCTGCTGAGTGAGCAAGGAAACAGGATCTCGCAGAGGTTTGATGTCTTTTTATGGGAGAACAAGAGTTTCGATTCTTTCACTTCGAGGTCAGCCTGGCCATTGTGTGGTTTAATGAATCATTGTTTAACTAAGATCCTGCCAAGTATTTGACCATTAAATAGCCTCCAATCAGTGTAGAGTTGTTCCCTCACAGACTCCTATTTGACTGTGATTAATTGGCATTGAATTGGTATGTAATTACCTCTGCAGAAATCTAAGAACAGCTTGTGTTCTGATGAAGTTATTTGATTAAAAAAAACCTGCCTGAGGACGTCACTTCGGGCTCTGCTACACCTTGCTGCTCACAGACCGACTGTCCCGGCTGCTCCGAGCTCACAGGGTGGCCCTGAGTATCAATAACCTGAGCTGAGTCTGGATGTGAATTCTTTATTTTGTAGAAGATTGCTGTGGGACTCAGACAGCATAAGTCTGTAAAGCTTGTTTTGTTTTGTTTTTTTAATGTTGAAATCCTTGTGAAGTTACTTATTGGCCAATTAAACACGTTAAATCAGTGGATGGGCTCCCTGGGCTTACGGTCACCCATTTATGCGCAGAGCAGATGTCTGGAGGGAGAGGCTCTCCACCTGAAGGTGCTGACTTGAGGAGGGAAGGGCAGGTGGTGGGGGGTGGGGAGGGGGACGGGGAGAGAGGGCTTGCAGGCTCTGGTTTCGGTGTCTGTCCTCAGATAACCGCCAGCAGTGCCAGAAAGGATGAGGTGACCACTGGGAAGGGGTGGGGCTCTGGAAGGCCAAAACCTTGAAACAGGAGGGAGGCCCTTGTGTTCAGGAAACGTGTCGGGGAGGGGGAATGAAAAGAGTGGGATAGTAAAGATAAAAAAAAAACTGGGTCTCAGACACCAGCTTCCACGAATATTTCAAAAAATTGTCGTGAGGAGTCTGAGCGGCTGTAGAACAAGTCACAGAGTGAGGGTGGGAGGGAAGGCGGCTTTGGCTGTAGAAACACGATGACCGATGTGCCCTGTGGCGTGAGGACGGCACAGCTGGACCGGTGAGGACCTTGGGCATTTGAACGGGCCAGGATCCCAGGTGCGAGAGAGACGCTGGCTTGCCTCAGAGGTAACGTGTCTCCTGCGCTTTTCATAACTGACACGTAGAACTGTACCACTTGGGGCAGTATTTCCAGTTCTTACAACTTTTATGTGAATTTTGAAAAGAAATGACCCAGGAGGGGAAAATGATTTTTTTCCCTTCCTTTTTTAATGGTGTTCCCCTCCCCTGCAACCCCAAACAAAGGTCCACGCATTTACACTTAACACAGCCGAGCCGGTTTTGTGCAGCATCTGTCGACGGTTCCCAGACGTTAAAACGATGTGCTGGAGACAGAGCCGACGATCAGATGTGGGTGTGGGCTGGTCTGTCGCCAGCACACCTTCGCTCACTTTCCGTGGGGTGGGTAGTGGGAGGGCCCGTTGTCTTCCAGCTCAGTCACGTTCCCACACCAGATGTTTTGCTGCCCCATTTTTGAGCATGACGTATGACTCGTCTATGCACTGGAGGCAGGAAGACTGGACCTCCCACGCCGAACGGGGTTTTCCAATGGAGGTTTTCTCGGTGACTGAGTCTGATAGCTGCCTTTGTGGCAGTGGGAACTCTTTGCTCAGGCGGATGTGTTAGCGATAGGCCTGGCTGCCGCGGTCTCTGAACACAGTCCCCAGGTGAGCCTGCTCCAGGTTTTAAGCCCCTCGTGCCCGTGGTTCTGGAGACGTGAAATAAAGGCCGTGCCCTTGGCCTTGAAAGAGAGCTGAGGGAACGATTTTTTTCTGCGACGCAGCAGGGTGCATTCCTGTGGTAGGAAAGGTCAAGGGGTTGAGAGGTTCTTGTCTGGGCCACTTAACTCTGGGGCCACTCCACTTCTTGCGGTTCAAGTTTTAGGGAGTCCCCTGAAATCATCCGTGCACACTACTCATGGGCATTTCCCAGTGGAAACGCTCCGTAGCTTCCATCAGCCCCACCGTGCTCACAGCCGTCCTTCTAGAGAGTCTCCTGTGCGTTGCTGTCCACCGGTCTGCACCCTCCCGACCATAGGTGAACCACGAGCCAGACTCCTGTGCGGCATCCCGAGGGGTTTGTGTGTGGGCTCACATGCACACCAAACCACGAGTTAGGCCGGGCTGAAAATCTAAGGGCGGCAGCCTGGACCAGCTTCCTGGCTGTTTTCTGTTCAGTGCCTCGGAAATGCTCAGGAACGGCCCCTTACTATAGCAAAGCGTTTACGGCTGGCGCAGGGCAGCGGCCTCCTGGGGCAGCCCGTGAGGTGGACCCGCTCCCTTCAAGGCTCCTTCCTTACTGCACCCAGCAGCGGGAGCTAGGCCGTAGCACAGGTTCAGCTCGGGTGCGGTGGGGCTCAAGTCCTCGGGCTTTTCTGATTGACGGACCGTGCGTCCCCATTCATTCTTCCGTTCATTCATTTGTTTACTTGTTAACTCATTCATCCACCCTACAGTAATGTCTCTAATTTAATTTTGAGGTGGAGTTACTTTAAGTGTTTTAGTTTAATTGTGGTAGCCAAGAGAGAATAGCTGGAACTCCTCTCACCAGAAGTGACAAGAGTATTCAGCCTCCGGTGGAGCAGGCGTCAGTCAATCAGAAGGGGCCTGGCCCGACAAGGGCTGGTTTGACCGTTGCCATTCTTCCCAGCTTCATGCCAGGCCTGCCTGTGGCTTTATTGGCTCTTGTTATTCCTTGGTACTAATAGAGCTTTCAGACTGTCCAGAGAAGTGGCTGTAAATGTGTGGACATGAACTTTCCGAGTCTCCGTAGTGTTGGGCGGGAGTCCCCGCTGGGCTACTTCACAGCCGTGTGTCCTTGAGTTAATTTTTTACTGTCTCTACGCCTCTGGAAAAATGGGAACAGTGTCTCACTCAGCGTTCTGAGATGACGTGAATGCCGTGCTTAACACAGTTTCTGGCACACTGGGTGCTGTGGTGGTGGTGGTGGTGGTGGTGGTAACTGTAGAAATCGAGCATGAGTGAACCAAATCCGCCGTGAGAAAGAACCCTGCCCAGCTCTGCGGTGTGTGGCGCGGGCGTGATGATGCCGTGGGTCTGTGCACACGGAGGCTGAGACGCAACTGCTCCTTCTGTCTTCTCTAGAGCTCTTCAGACTTTCTTCAGCCTGACCCAGCTGTGTGGACGTCCCTCCGTCCTCTCCCCACTGGGTACCTCCACGGCACGTCCCCCTTACACCCGCGGCTTTGGAGAGACACTGACGGAAGAGAGAAATTAGGCCTCCCTCTGTCCGCAGGGAAGTTCAGAGGAGGCCCCGTTCCACTCCCATTCCACTCCCATTCCGCACCCACGTTCTCTCCAATCTTAGCACACTTAGGTCGTGTTCTTTCCATCAGCTAGCAAATATTTGTCATCCTTTTGTCCTTTCCCACTTCTTTAGTTCTCACAGATGTCATTCCTCCCACCTGAACAAACTCGCCACTCTCCATCAGCCCGTGCTCTGCCGTCCTTTCAAACCCTCAAGCATCGTCTCCCCCATGAGAACGTGTTAGGCTGACCCTGCCCTACCCTGTAACTTGCACCGTCTGGCGACACCCACTGTTGCTGCTGCTGGCTGTGTCATCGTCACCTGGCTTATGCACACCCAGTGCTATCTAGGTGTGTGCTCCCGGCGTTCTGTGTCCCCGTGCGTCACTGTGTGTCACCATATGTACTGGATTCACTTATGTGTGCTGTCAGTCTGCCAGTGTTAGACAAGACTGTGCCCCAGTGTGCACCAAACAACAAAGTTAGGTCGAATTTAAAATCTAAACAGCAAGCACTGGCAAGGGGTTAAAGGCATTCTGCCTGATTGGTGAGCGGGAAGAAAAGCTACAACGTAAGAGAATGCGTGAGCTGGAGGAAGGAAAACGTGAAGCTGGGTGGGGAGAACTGGGAGCTCGCCCTCAGTCGTGAGGACATTGGGGAGTTTACATGTCCTCTTGCCTGGGCAGCCCTCCCTGGGCCTTCCAGGTGCGGGGGAGAGATGAGAAAGATCCCAGTAGACCAGGAGAGAACAACCGCAGGTGCATCTGTCCCGTGTTTGCTGTGACGAGGAGGACGGGTCCTTTCGGGGCCGTGTACAGGGCAGTGTGGGCTTCTTCCGTAGCTTGGGGGTGACCTCACCCCCTCAGGTAAATTCACCCCTGGGTACTGAATTTAGTGCCTTAAGAAAATGGCCTGGATTAGCACATTCTCCTTGAAAGCTATCATTTAAATCAAATGCCATCTCTTACACATTTTGGCCTTTGAGTTCTAGGAGGGACCCGTAGCTTTGGAGGAAGTCTATAAACCTAGGCTGTGGGTAGGCAGAACGGTGCCTCAGCCTCTGGTTACCTACAGCGTGGCTGTCGGTGCCTCCCTTTCCTCCTGTCCTTCTCATCCGCCCTGGCTGCCTGCTCCCTACTCCCCCTGTGCTCCGTCTCTGCCCCACCCCTGCCCCTTGCTTCCTTCTCTGCCAGCTGCTGCCTACCCAGCACCTGGGGACTACCATCCCCTCGCCCCACTTTCTCCTCTTTTAGGCGTGCGCTTCCTGGCCATCGAGCCAGCTTCTGTAAATCGCTGTGCCCTAACTCCATCTGCTGCTGCAAACTTCAAATGCCCTTTGAAGGAGCACAAATAAATCGGTTCAACCACAACACCAGGAAAGTGACGAGAGTCTGAAGAACCAGACGCTGCATGTTGCGACGTGAATTTCCCCGGAAAAGAGCCGCCGAAAGGAGGCTGCATGAAATACCAAGCCCCGGAAATCGGGACTGAAATTGGAAAACAAACCATTTGTTATGTATGGCAGAAGGGCTTGTTTTATTCATTCATTCAAAGTGTGCTCTAGTGCCTTCTATATGCCGGGCATTGGTCCAGGCACTGGGGAAGCAGCAGTGAATGACAGAGGCAGGACCCCTTGCCTTAATTATGCCTTATTCTCATTTAATTTCCATGAATGAAATGGGACACACGTTTTCAGCTCTTGGATGCAAAAAAAAAAAATTAAAAGGACAGTAGTTACACATTTGTAAATGTGACAAGGTTATCATACGAGTTCTTAAGACTGAGGGACCATCCTCAGAACTGTCCAGATTCCGCCGCGTTGCTCAGAGGGTTGTCCCTGGACCAGCAGCGTGGGCGTCGCCAGGGAGCTGTCAGAAAGAAGCGCAGCATCCCAGGCCCCACCCAGAGCCGTTGAGAGCGTACATTGTAACCAGATCCCTGGGAGCTTCGTGTCCAGATTCAGGTCTGGGAAGCGTGGCTTTCGTGAGCGGCAGGCTCATTCTGACCTGATGCCCACGGGTCCTCAGGACCCTGTAAAGTCGGCAGACGTGGTTGCAGATCGAAGACTCAGGTCTCGGGAGGATCGGTCGTGGTCAGAATTCCCCTTTCCCGTTGTGTCCCCAGAGCTGAGGGACGAGGGTCATCGAGTAGGCTCCTGGGCTCCCAGCCTCCCTTCAGTGAGAGCCGCTTTTTCAACACCAATGTTGCCCGTTCGTTTGTTCCCGTGTTGGGGTCTGTCAGCACCTGCTCCCCTCCCCTCATTAAATGTGAAGCCGGAAAGCCTGAGTTGATGGTGTGGAGCAGGTTCCGTTTTGAGGGCCCCCCACCCCGGGCACTTTGCATTTTGTTACAGGTTGTACATGAAGTGCGGTCCGTGTTTACAAAGGGTGTGTGATCTAGGTGTAAATTCAAGACAGACAGACATGAAAGGCCGTCAGAGCTCGGTGATACATTCCGATATATAACCAGACTCCAGGGGAAACCTGGAAGCAAGCTGAAACAGTCCCTCGTCGAAGTCAGAAAACCGGTGCCTGGGAACACGAAAATCGCTCCGTCTTGGCCAAGAGCAGATTGAGGCCTCGCTGAGGCCCTTGGCGGTTAAAAGGTCTTCTCAGTCCTCGTCACTAAAGTGAAGCTGGAGGTTCAAGGCTGGCGCGGGGTGGCAGAAAGCGTGTCGCCACAAAGCACGGCGACATAAACACCTAGCGTTTGGGGGTGGAGGAGTGCACCTTAAGGAACCTCAAGGCGGCAACATCATGTTTAAGAATAGTTCATCTGTGGCTCAGACTATTAGTTCTGGGTTGTCAGAAAAGGAGGAGTTTGCGCTCTACCTTTTGTTTAAGAAGACACAAGTCTGCAATCCACATGAGCAGGTTTCTGCCAAAGTGATTAAAATCAGGAGTTTGTTACTTAAAGGGCTAATGAGGAATTTGGGAATGTTACTTTCTAAACTCGTTCTCCATCTGATTTTCTTCAGCAGTCTCTTTTTGAACATGTGGCAGTTTGTTCTGATCAAGGCTTTTGGGCTGCTAGGGGCAGCACCTCCCTGCGTCAGCTCCATGAGGAGGGCTCGGAGACCCTCCCTCTACACATGTCCACATGGATGTGAGGGTCCCCGCCTGGGAGCGGGCTGGAAGGAGGGGCTGGGTAGTAAGGGAGAAGGTGGGGTTCCAGAGCCTGGTGAACTTGGCCTCCACCCCCTCTTCTGCCTCACTCTTGAAGGCAGCTTTGTAAAATCTCAGATCTTCACCAGACAAAGTTTGGAAATGACTAGCCCTGCCATGTCCCTTAAAGCTCTACAATCCGTAACAGTGATGTGACTCACACTTTGCACAGGTGTGCTGCTCTGCATCTTGGAAGGGGCCTTCATAAGCATATCTTCTATCCTCATAATCTTTCATCCTGTGAAGGAGGCAGGCAAATGTTATCACGTCTATTGTGCAGATAAGGGATTTGCATCCTGTGGAGGTTGGATGGGTTGCTTGCAGGCCTGTGGGTACTAAGTGCCGGAGGAGGGCAAGGACTCTGGCTTTTCCAGGGATGGTTTCCCAATTCCTGCTGCTCTCCCAGTTTCGTGACCTTCTTTAGCAGCCCTGTACTGATGGCCTACTCTACCTGCAGTGGCGGTGGGAATCCTGAGCCCGCAGACTCCTGCAGCTCCTGCCCCTCTTCTCACACTGTGTGCGTGGAATTAGTTTGTATAGAATGACACAGACAGTCCAGAACTGGCTCTGCTCCCTTACGTGCACTGGAAGCTCGGTCCAGCACATGGGTTGGAAAAGGGGCTGGGTCCTCTGGTTGAGGTGAATCCCTCTTCCTCGACATCCCTGGAGATAGTGTAGCAGGAGCCACATGTGTGTGAAGGGAATTTATCATAAGGATTTCATTTGGAGACCTTTGAGAAAACTTCATGACTACCGAGGCCATGAACTTGAAATCACAACAGTCTATCGCAAAGCCACATGAACTGTTCTGCAAACACCACTCATTCTCGTACTTGTTTCTTAGAGCAAGGAAGTAACCGTTGAACCTTCTAATCTCACATTGCCAACAGCCCGCTCGTTGGTAAATGAGAGTTTCGTTTTTGACCGTCGTTGACGTTCAGTTCAGTGACGGCGGCAGCCTTGGTAGGAGAGGGTGTTTCTCAGTTGTGTTCTCTGTATGTTACACTCGTGGCCCACCGTGCCGTCTCAGACCCAAAGACGCTCACGTCGGGTCGAGGGTAAAGGGGGTGGTTTCACATACTCTTCATCTCTGTGTAGCGTCTCTCTCTCTCTCTCTCTCTTTAATTTGAAGATTGCTTTCAGCATTTTTTAAGCTGAACCATACCTACAGTGTTTCTGAATCCTGCGTATGTGAAAAAGTACTTCTCTGCTGAAGAAATAACAAGCATCCAAACTATGTTTTTAGCATCTTTTTGGCGTATTTTCCTCATTTTGCTACTGGTACTTGGAGAAGTTAAAAACTAGGTAGGCCACAGAATCTGGAAGGACAGTGCAGCCCATGTTCATGCTCAAAAGCACGACTGATCGGACAATAACCCACCCCGTTGTCCCTCCAGCCATGGCCTGGGACCGGCGGGAGGGCATCACCTGGGAGCCTGGTAGAAATGCAGGATCTCAAGCTCCACCCCAAGGCTCCTGAATCGCAATCTGCATCTTGGCCAGTCGACCATCTGACGCTGCCTGGTAGACTTCCCCGGGTGATGTGCGGCAGAACGCCTGAGTAATGGCGATTCTCTCACCTCGAGTTTGTGGTTTTGGTTTGGAGCACCCGTTGGGCGTGGTGGCTGGTTCTTTCACACGCATGAGCCTGTTTAGTCCTCCGGCTTACCCTCTGAAGAACAGTTGTCACTGGGACTGCCAAGGGTGTCACCTAAAGACCGTCTCTGGAGTCTGTGTTTCTGAAGCCTGAGACAGAAGGCTTGAGGCCCAGTTTGTCGAGGCGTGGCCTGTCCGAGCGTGGACGCCTCCCGTGGTTCCAGCTCCTCGCTCCAGCATACCCTGTACTTTCTGGCCGAGCCCAGGCGCCTCGTGGGAGGATTGCAGAGGCAGCGTTTCTTGGGCAGTGGACGCTCAGCTCCCAGCCTCTCACCATGTGTGGTCCGGTGGGGTGGCTTGGTAGGAAGGGCCTCGGGAGGAAGTCACCTCTGACCAACTTTAGGGGGAGTGTCCTGCATCTGTGTCACCTTCATCTGGTTTCTTGAAGCATCAATTACAGAAGTTTAGGGCCTAGAGAGACACATTTCTCAAGAACTACCACAGCAAAATAGGCTGTGTGTGTGTGTGTCTGGCTTCCATTTTTTTTTTTTTTTGACATTGAATCATTTGAAAGACTAGATATTTATTAGAAATTAGTTCTGAGCTTCTGATTCTGAAGCCTGTAGGACATGCTATTTTCTTAGACTCTGAGGGGGGAAATAAAATCAGTGATAAGAAATGAACTTTGGTCATTGGATAATCCTGTTTTTTCTGCCTACATTCCTCTTGTCTCCCTGGATGTTTGAGTCAGTCCGTGTTTGTCATACCTGGTGCACTTCCGAAAAATACAAGCTGTTACCCACAAATAGACTCACAATTAGAGAATGGCAGGATTCCAGATGTTCCCGAAATGCGAGGTGCTGTGAACCATCCTGGGGGGACAAAAAAAATGAAGAGTTTATAATAACAATTATTTAAAGAGCACCACTTAGCCAAATCAATTCTGATAACAGAAGCGAAATTAGTGTAACAATTAGGGTCAATTTGTGTGTTTTCAATGCAGTTGTTTATTTATCTGCTTAGCAGTTGGATTGAAGGTGAGGTGGGACCTAAAAGGGGGAACTTCTCAAATCCACCTGCGCTTTCAAATGCTGTCACAAGGCTTTTTTCCCCTCAGTCTTTTAAAAGTCACGACCAAATTTCAGCTGCCTCCCCACTGCCATTTGGTGGTGTCTGCGTTCCTCTTTAGGTATCATTCTGTTTTCTTTTTCTTTACCACTGACATCAGCTAATTTCATATGAATGTGTTATGTATTAAATACATATGCATTTAAAGTACTGTTTTGATTTTGTCTGTGAGTTGTTTCTCTTAAAGGACCCATCTGGGGAAATGAGTAATTTCTCCTGTCCTGTTTTTGCAGGAAGAATTTTAAATCGTTTCTCCAAAGACATCGGACACATGGATGACCTGCTGCCCCTGACATACCTAGATTTCATCCAGGTAACAAAGCTGTGATGTCAGGTTCGCTGACGGAAAACAGAAGTTCCTCACTGTGCTGGGGCCCGCCCACAGGGGGCTCAGGGTGGGCCTCGCAGCCCGGCGACGCATTGAGTTAGTTGCACGAAAGGCCGTGTTTGTCCAGGAAAGGTGTGGCGATGAGTCGGAGGCTGAGTTAACATGAGTAATGCCCCGTGTGTAGGAGTGGCTACACAGTCCTGTCAAAGTTAGTTCAAAGCAGCTACATGCTGGGTAAGTGGTTCTCCATCTGCCTTGCAGGTATCTGGCGCGGAGTTCACTTGACTGAGCGCGCATTTCATAATATAGAAACAATCACCTCTCACGGAAAGATAGCCCAGATTAGCTAAATTATGCATTGTATTACCACAAAGGAAAAATATTTACTGCACCATTTTCTGTGGATAAAACCAGGTGTGGTTACTCACAAAGAAAAGATCAGTTAATAATGTGAAAATAATACTTGGTTAGCAAGGACAATGGAGAGCAGTTATTGCAGATGCAAAGCCTTTAAGGGCAAGCCTGATGAAGCCAATAATAATTCGAGTGCAGGATCAAAGTCATCTCAGAAAACGTCTTTTTTTGTTTTTCTAGGCAGCTTTTCTTTCACCTGTAGATTGCCCTAAGTCTTAAGGTGTCTTTTTTAAGGAAAACCAACAATCCCACAGAAAAACCTTCTGGGAGGCGTTTGCTTTGTCTGTGACCTTGAGGTTTTGAAAGAATACTGTTGGGTCATCTCGTCTCTTGTCCTCTCCTTCCGTGTGGTTGCTCATCTGTGTTGTTTTTTTTCTGTTGTTTAATTCTGTCTCCTTTTCGGTGATTCAGGCCAGAGGGCTTTCTTCTTCATCTCCAAGTGTTTATTTTGGAAATGAAATGCATTAGCCAAAGGTTGCACATCCTCGAAAATTGCAGCTGCAGTTGCTGGGACTTCATGAACCTTTCCACTTCTCCCAAGTGCCAGTGCAGAGCAGTCTCATCGTGAGCTCACTCGAAGGCCAGGCAGGAGAAATGCCACAGTTAGGTTGTGCAGTGCTGATGGCTCAGTTCTGATAGCTCTCCCTCTTTCCTTTTTATCTCTTCTGGAGCCATGGTGATAAAAGGAGCCAGAATTGCTTAATTTGGAGAATTAGCTAGGTCAAAAAAAAATCAGGAGTAGACCTGAGATGATTACGGGCATTGCTGTCAGTCACACAGAAATGCAGCAATGAGCATCTGACTGCAAACAGCCCGGCCCACGGGCAAGGGCGTCCGTCTGCTGTTGACCAGCCTGAGGGAAGCTGGGACTCAGGCCGAGTGCTTCTGACTGCAGACAAAGATGTCCGATTTTCTCTTCTCTCCTGCAGACTCATTTTTATAAACGCGCCCTGCTGGGTTTAGCTATGTAATTTATCCCCAAGAAGCAATCTCCCACTAAAACAATGTCACATTTTGACATGATTGTTAATTACTCTAAAAGATTCTGTGAAAGGGCCCTTTCCTTTGCAGCTATAAGCTAGGCCAAGGTTGAATTTCCAAAGCTGGCTGGCTTGGGCTTAGCACGCAGTTAGCTAAAATATGTGATACACGCATTTTTCCATGACAGATGGAGAAATGGGGAGAGGTGCTACCGGTGTTAGTATGAAACATTCTCAGCCTGAAGAGAGTAAATTCTAGGCTCACTGTGCTTTTCTTTAACCTGAGAGACAAGGGTTTTTTTTGTTGTTGTTTTTTTTCACTCACTCCCTTAATCTTGGTGAATCTCACCATTGTTGAATACCAGTAGTCCCAATTAGCTGATTTCTTGAATCTAACAGCAAAGGTAAATCTCCATGTTATTGTCTCTGAGAAAGGAGCTTTGTCTAAAGGGTAACTCAGTTATCAATTACGATAAAGATCTGTTGTCACTGGTTTTGTTTGCAGGTGTCTTTAATAAGGCTTCCCGTAATCCCTTCAGGAAGAAATATTTTCTCCTTTTAAAAATAGTATTAGCTAAATATAAAAGCTCTGATCCCTGCCATTGTTGTTGATTCTTTGAGGGACATTTCCCAACATTCATTGTTTAAATGGTTGTCAGGAGGAATCAAGTGAAACTTCACAAACAATGCAGAAACTGGTTCATCTTACTCTGGGCGGAAGCCTTTCTCCAGAGGATTTGCATTCAGGGAGCGAGGAGGCTTCTCTGACTGAAGTATCGCAGGGATCATTCTGAAGTTTTCGGGCCTGTTGCTTTTAGCAAGCAAAGATTTTTATGAAAGCCACAAAAACGAATTTAACTTGCCTTCCAATAAAGGCCAACAAAAATCAAACTGTAAATTGATTTTTTTTTTTTAAGTCAGCTAGGACTCTGAGGATGAACACAGCCTGGTGGTGTTCTGGGACTCTTAATGGAATCATGTAAACTTAAAATAAACACTATTATGGTTAGCACATAGAATGAAAACTAATTTTCCAAATCAAATACATTATATTCAATTCATTTTCCCCAATCAACCAAATGTTTAAAACCTGTTAGTTATAACAGCCATCTTCAGGAAATTAATTCAAAGCCTATTAGCTCTGCTAGCTGAGCCGAATGAAGAGGGTTACTTGTTACATTTTTAATAGGCTCCCGAATTAAAGCAAAGCAAGGTCAAAATGACAATCAGCTTGGCTCACCTCAGTGTTGTGCTTAAGAAATTGATCTAGTTTGGAGGGTTTTTTTTGCAGGGGGAGTTAGTATTTTAAAGGAAATGTGGTCTACTCTGTGTCAATCCGCTAATAAATGTTTGAAGTCGAAGTACGAGTCAGGTCCAGCGTGCAGGTGTCAGGAGCGTCACCTGCGTGAACCACAGCTCCCTCTCAAGGGCTTGACAGTCGGAAGTGGGAGTGACTTTGGTCTGGCTCCTCGGCCCTCCTGGGGAGTTGTGGTAGCCCTTTCAGAGTTGAGAGAGTAGAAAGTTGCCTTGTCTGCTTTCGCTTTTAATGTCATTAGCAAAACCTGCGGCAGACACCAGGAGGTCCCCAGTTGTAACGTTTCTCATCCGAATGCTGGGAACCGTCCTCGTGACTGGCAGCTGCCCCTGGGCTCTGAGCAGCCCACGGAATGTGAGCCCTGCGTCACCGCCGAGGGAGTGGAAGCCGTGGAGTTTAGGGGGAACTGGGAATGTCCTCATGAATTTGTCCTTGGGGTTATCTTGCAGAGAAAGTGGCCCTTACCAATCTATGTATCTGGTATTCTTAAGCCAGAAAGAGTGTGGTGGGATTTTTAGGAACAAATGGGAAGCAAACCGAAATCCAGGGCTTAGACATCTTCATGAATAGGGAATTAAGCTCTCCACTTTTCAGAATTTTCAAACTCAAAACTGTCATGTTCAGTGTCCCCCCTCCCTTTCCTAAAAGTATGCATAGGCTCATGCTTTTCTGGAGAATTAAAATCCAAGAGACACAGAATGAATGTAGTCGCATTTATTCATGTGAGCTTTTTAATCCAGAGCATGCATGTTTAATTCCTTTTTCTGTAAGACTGATCGTTTTTTTGGTGTGGTAAGCGACAGTTCAGAACTGTGGACCCCTGGATGAGAGCTTCAGGGTGTGTCAGCACTTCCGGGGCTGAGACGTGCCAGGGAGAGACCAGAGAACACCGCCCTCCGGTTTGCGCCCTGACGGCTGGAGTTGGTGCACTCCTCGGGAGCAAGTCGGAAACCGGGGGCCGGTTTTTATTGCTCCACAGACCAGATGACGGAGAGAGAAAAATTCTCTTTCAAATGCCAGCAAATTTTCTGCCAGATAAAAGTTATGAACCTGGCTTTCTCCCTGGGACTTCAACGGAGGATTTGTATTTGTGTGGAGGGACATGTGTGTGTTTTATTTTTTTTTTTTTGTTTTGTTCTCTTTTGTCTTTGGAGAGTTAACGGTTCATCCACACCAGTATGAAAAAGCGGCACAGCTACTTTTGACAATGTGCGTCAGGTGCTGTCGTCCTGCATTCAGGGGAGGAGGCTGCGGGAGCGGTGGGGACGACCTGGCACAGGTGTGGAGCAGTCGTGCAGGTAGAAAGAGCAGTTTAAAATAAGAATTTAAAATGTGTTTATTGATTTTAGAGAGAGAGGAAGAGGGGGGAGGAAGAGAGAGAGAAACATCCATGTGAGAGAAACATCGATGGGTCTCCTCCCATTTGCACCGCCACTGGGGATCAAACCCACAACCTGAGTCTGTGCCCTGGCTGGAGATCCGACCCCCAGCCTTTTGGTGTAGGGGACGATGCTCCAACTGCCTGAGCCACCCTGACAAGAACAGAAAGACCGATTTCTGACTGAGAAAGCATTTGGGAAGGGTCGGCCAGATGTGAGGGAAGGTTTTAAATGCATCACAGACAATAAATAATGTGCCCAACACAAAATAACAGCAGTCTGCAGGTTCCCTCGGGGTTGCCCTGGGCCCATCAGATAAGTTAGCCAATGGCTGGCAGTACATCGCGGGCTTATCAAAGGGTTGTTCAAACATGTTTTGTTTGTTTGCATTTTTGAAAATCGTAACAGCTTTGCGTATCAACAGTAGTTGTAGAACCAAGTCACTTGAGCTAGATCATAGTTCTTTACCTGTTAAAAATAAATATTTTATGAAAGTAGGAACTGAAGTACAAATCGTGAAAAGAGCTTTATCTAGAGCTCAGATAAGAGATATCTTCGACTAGCACTCAGGCCTTCCAGCACTTGTGTGTTTGAGTGAGCAAACAAACAAAAACATTTAGGCTCTAATTAAAATGGGCATTTTCTAAGTGTCTGACTCCTTAACAGCATAGCACAATATACAGCAGCATAAATCTAGCTTTTGACTTTTTTAAAACAGTGATTGATTTAATTAATAGAGTTGCCATACACATGTAATACTTGTAATGCTTTACATTTAATTTTATTAATGATTAAAATTAATTTCATGATTAATTTTAACAATACAGCCTAACATGTTTATAATATTTGATGGCCAGATATGTTGTTTTATGAATATATTTGCAATTAGATATATCATGGAAAATCTTGAAGCTTCTCCCAGAAGGAAAGCAATCATTCTATTCTGTATCTATGAGATGTGGATTTGTAATTCAGTTATTTCTTGTTTCTGTGGCATCTTCCTTTTTGTGTTTCCTACCAGTCATTTTTTCAGCTTTTCTTGTGTGCTGGGATCTAGGGATGAAAGAGATGGAGGCCTTTTCCTGTCAGTCCGACAAACATTTATTGTCCTGTGTGCCGGGCGCCATGTTGGGCTGGGCGATGAGGAGTCGGATGAAGTTTAACCCCCGTCCCCCACGAGGCACACTGTCCTGGAGGAGGCACACAGAAGTCAGCAGTCACAGAGAGTCAGAGAAGTTAGAACAGGAAGGAGGCTGTGTGGGAGAATGGGTAAGGCTTTAGCATGAGACAGACCTGATGAAGCTTTGCTCTATCTTGAGGGCGTTGGGGACCTCCCAGCAGAGGACCCCTGTGGGTGTTTGGAAGTGTGGGTCTGGTGCTGAAGACAGTGGTCTGGGATGAGAGTGGAACCCGCGTGTTCTTCACTGAGTGGGTAGGTGTTGAATCTGTGAGGATGGATGACAGTGCCCAGAGAGAGGGAGGCATTTTTAGGGGCCAGCATCAGAACTCTATGGAAGCCTCACTGTTTACCGAGAAAGCAGAGTTCGGGGGAAGAGGGGACAAGCAGAGGAAACAAAGAATGAACAGCAAAAACACGAGGAGGAACCGTATTGAGGAAACCGAAGGAGGACGGGCGTGCTAAAAGCAAAGGAAGGGTCAGCGGCCAGTTGTCAATGGGATTTGGCAATTAGGAGGTGTGTGGGGACTGCTGGGGCAGGTTGGGGATGGAAGAAAGCCACATTGCAAAGGCTGAAAACCGCAGAGGAGCAGAGGGGGCCGGGATGGGGGCAGACTGCTCTTGGAGGGGCCCTGACTCCGAGGCCAGGCCCATTCAGAGTGTGGGGCTTGGGGCGGTGTCGCTGGGTTGTTGGGTGTTGAGGTTTCTGTGATGACGGTGGTGGTGGGTGGTGTAGCCCTCTCTCCTTCCTCCCTACAGCGCACAAGGGCCAGAGCTGAGGTCCTCAGATGCAGTGGTCAGTAAGGCCTGGAGCCCTGGCCTCATGGTGGAGGTAGGGGATAGACTGTCCAGAATTAATCCCTGGCTGAGTTTGGCAGGCTAGAGTGCCACAGAGAAAGTCCTGGAAGGCCAGCTAGGGGTGGGTGGGTGCTACAGGCAGTTAGGGAACAGGCCAGGAAGGGCAGCAAAGCTTCTAGGAAGTGACCTTTGACCCAAGGTGAGAGGAAAAGTTGTGGCAGATGCTGCCGGAAGCCACATTTCTGCCTGGGAACCACTCTCTTCTCTCTGTCTTCATCTGAGAGTAGGGTAGAAGGGGGAAGCGCTTCCGGGGGGAGTCACTGAGTTTTGTTTAAAAGCATACAGGTAGTGCCAAGTGCGTTGGAACTCATTTTTCATGATTCTGCTTTTTCTTTGCTGTATTTGATAAACCTTAAGAGGTACTTGATCATTTTAAATGTTATTTTGATTCTGCTTATAAAGTGTTTAATTCCATATACTTTTCCTCAGCTTACTCCTTCCCATTCCCTTCATTGAGACGTCACATGACTTACTTACCATGTTACAATTCTAAGGCAGGCCTGCCTTCTCTTAGTTCTTTGTTTCCCCTGCCTTTGCCTTATGGATACTGGGGGCACAGACTAACCCGCCCACGGTCCTCTGAGATCAGCAGACACCTGATCTCAGCGTGCAGTCCAGGGCAGGAGGCTGGTAGTAAACAGGTGAGTTTCTATCATAGTCTTGGTGGCTGCTGGCACACAGAGAGGCAAGTGTTTGCAGTGATAAGGGCACTGCTTCGGACATGTTGGTCAGGGCACAGGTGACATTTGAGTCTAAGAGAGAGGAAGGAAACAGCCATGCAAAAGAGATCTGGGGGCAGGTGGGCAGTGGAGAGCATGCGGAGCAGTGGGAACAGGCGCAGGGGCTGGAGAGGGGAACAAAGTGGCATGTTCCCAGGGACAGAGAAGGCCATGTGGAGAGGAGGAAGAGGGGGCTCGGGACGTAGACAGGACTGGACACCACAGCTACCCAGATCGAGGTTAAGGGGTTTGGATTCTAGTCTGCGTGCAATGGGCAAACACCATGATCTTCTAAACAGGAAAAACATGTTCATGTTTTAGAAAAAATATGTAATACTTAGTAGATACTTCGTATGGGACTGTTCATAAAGAATTTTTAAATTACTACATCAGCAGTATACGCATAATTTCTTGAAGGCAAGACTCCGGGACTATTTCCTGTAGTGTCCCCTCACCCACAGCACAGCTTTGTAAACTGAGGCAGATCAGGACTCAGCTGTTCAGTCCTTGAGGCCATGCAGACTGTTCCAACACAGATGGGGAAATGGTTCAGACACAGACAACAGGGAAGTTGTTCTCTGCAGGCTGTTCTGACACAGATGGGGAAATGGTCCTCTGCAGGTTGTTCAGACACAGGTATGGAAGTGGTTCTCTGCAGACTATTCAGACACAAATGGGGAAGTGGTTCTCCACAGTCATGAGTAGGCGTCTGTGTGGGGAACCATCCTGCCTGGTTTCAGAGGCTGTAACCCCCCATGACTAAGGCTGAGTGAGAGACCTTGGGACCCTAAGCCACTAAGGAGACAAAGCTTATCCCCCCTGGCGAGAGCACTGCCTCTGCCCACTTTACAAAGTGGTATGTTCCCAGGGACAGAGAAGGCCAGCAGAGAGGAGGAAGAGGGGGCTTGGGACATAGCCCCCTGTCTGGCCCTCAGTGCATGACCGGTTAGCCAATGATGGATAAGATTCCTCAAGGCAGGGACAATCTAAGACAGGCACGGTCATGAGGGGACCCTCAGGAAATGACTCGGGGGGCTATGGAGAAAGGGAGTGATGGGCTGTCGCCCCTTGAGTTTGACATAGCCTGAGTCCTCATTCTGTCTGCAAGAAGTCTCCTCATCTCTTGGCTGCCTTACTCCCCTGCCTGACTTAAGCCTGAAACAATGCCGGAGGTAGGTGTGACCCTGTGCTGAAAAGGGTGGGTTCCCAGGGGCGATCAGGCCTAAGAATGAATGCATAAAATCCTGTGAAACCTGCTCTGCTAATACCCTCAATCTAAATGATAGGAGTCCAAGCATGAAATGAGTTTGTTTCCCCAAAGTTTTATGACCGTTTAGCTATCTGACCCTGACTCAAAATAAGCCCTCATAGTTCTTTGAATGTTATCTATTTGATCATTACTGCCTGACAATGATTGATGAGATTTCCATGTATGCCTTGTGTGCCTATGCAAATTAAAGCCAATAAAAGCCTGTCCAGGCCAGGGTCAGCACGCTCTCCTCTTGAGAGAGTGGCTGTGCCGTCCCTTTTCCTCCACAGGACTCAGTGGTCCGTGTGAATTTGTCTCATCTCAGCCACAATGCCACAGACCCCACGAGCTGGGGTCACGCCTGAGCCTCCCTTTCCAGGTCAACAGCTCCCCAAAACCTGGCTGTACCTGGATGAGGTAATATGAAAATAAGGATGATGTAGGATTTTTTTTCTCAAAGCTGAATTTACTCAACTCTTCTCTTTAGATACCTTGACTTTCTAAATACAGTGGAGTTGCCCTGATCTAGGAATTCTAAAGTGAGCATGTAAAGTCTTACAGTCGAAATTACCCATTCGTAGCAGGAACCCTACCTAGCCTTTAAGTGAGGGCTTCATGTGTGTCAAGCCTCATTTTTTCCTAAAGAATTTATTTATTTGTATTTTAGAGAAGGAGAGGGAGAGAAACATGGGTGTGTGAGAGATGCATCAGTTGTTGCTTCTTACACACCCCCATCTGGGGGCCTGTCCCGAAACCCAGGCATGTGCCCTGACCAGAATCGAACCAGTGACCTTTTAGTTTGCAGACCGGCCCTCAACCCACTGAGCCACACCAGCCAGGCCTCAAGCCTCATTTTTAAAGTCCTTTATTTGTATAATATATCTCATGTTCCTGGCAACCCCATGAGGTCTGTAGTTACTGTGCTGGCTTTACAAACGAGGGAAATGAAGCCCAGAGAAGTGACATAATTTTTCCAGGGTCACAGAGCTAGTGAGTGATAAACGGGAGACTTTTATTTTTACATTTCTGAGTTTTACTCATTATGCACACTAGGGAGAAGCAAACTGCTTTTTTTTTTTCTAGTCTTTGATCACATGATGAGAGAGAGTATTTTCTTGAGGGAGGTTGCAGGCAGAATCTCAGTAATAAATTATCGGGGGTCTGGAACCTACACCTCTTCCCCAGCATCAGTCATAGGAGTGCCCATACGACGTGGCCCCATGATGTTTGAGACAAACGATCTGTTTGAAATTGTGGTACCAGCCTTCTACTTTTTCTGGCTGTAGAATTCATTGTGTGCAGACCTACTGTCACTTCTCCAGAAATGCTTTTGGACATTTTTGCTCGTTGCCGAAATTTAGTCCAAGAACTACTCCTTTCAAGAACTTTCTTCCTGGGCTTTGTGATAAGCCCGGTCTCAAACCCTAGTACCAGAGGAATTGTGACTGGTTTTGGGGATGAGCATCGGGATGCTCAGGAAGCAGCAGGTGGTATTTGCACGTAATTCGATGCACATTTGTTCGGGGCGTGACGTGTGTGGCTCTGTTGGAATACTGTGTGAACGGGAGGAGAACTGACTGTGGTGAAAGCAAATGCACATTTCTTGAGGTTCTGTTTAAAAATAGCAGCATCGCTTCCCATTAAGACTTGGAGCAATAGGTGGTTCTACGTTGTACTCATACTAGTGACTGGAAATGCACACTGTATGGAAAACGGCATAACTATGCTAAAGTTAAAAGTTAAGTTGGTCTATACTAGAAATAAGGTACGAATTGCATACAATAAATCTATCATTTTTTATGAAAAAAATATTTTTAAAAAGATTTTATTTATTTATTTTTAGAGAGAGGGGAAGAGAAGAAGAGAGAGGGAGAGAAACATCAACATGTGGTTGCCTTTCACGTGCCCTCCCCCCCCACCCTTGGGGACATGGCCTGCAACCCAGGCATGTACCCTAGACTGGGAATCGAACCAGCGACCCTCTGGTTTGCAGGCCTGTACTCAATCCACTGAGCTACGCCAGCCAGGGCATCTTATGGTTTAATTAAATGTAATAGCCAAGTCACAGTTTAAAATTTGAACACTCTGAAAAACTATCAACAAAGAATCTAAACTCCCAAGTCCAAGATTTCGTACTGTAGGCAGTACCATTCCCTTCTGTGGAGTGGGAATAGGAACTCTGATACATTGGTCTTTGACCGACAGTTTGTCGTAGAGCATTATATGTTGTGTGTGCGCATGTGCGTAGACAGAGACACCTGACCTCAAGGAGCCAGCGGCGTTCTTGCGGTGACCCTCTCCAATCGAGTGGCTCCGTGTGCATCCTAAACTGCAAAGCGCATGGCGGGAACATGCCGTTTACGGGGGGCTCTCGGTGAATCAGGGTCTACATTTTACGTGGTCTTGGAAACTTCTCTGAGGAATTTGTAGTTGAACCTTCAGACAGTGGGCCCCATCCAAGGTCTTTGAGCAGGTGAGTGGCTGCTCACCGTGTCGTTTTAAGGGAAAATAAGAATGTGCATTCACGTCTGTCTTTTTCGAAGATGTTACTATTCCCAGTTGGCGGACTTCACTGAGAACCAGCAAGGCCATAGTCTGGCGGGCGCTGCACACACGCGGCACCCCTGCACGGTGCCCGTAGTTGCTTCTGGAAAGGACCTTGGTGCATTTAGGTTTGTCTCCTGTTCGCGGTCACCTGAAAAGTCCTTTGTGGGAGAAGACTTCCTCCTCTCCTCTTACTGGGTCCAGTTGGTATCTGCGCCAGCCCCCCAGGACTGGAAGGCAGGCCACCTTGTTCCTTGCTGGGCTGACTGTGCAGGGGCAACACCGGGGCCCCCAGGTTTCCGGGGAGCCTGCCCGTGTTTGGTGATCTGAGTCATTCTGTGGTGCTTTCTGTTTCCGGGAGAAATTGTGGAATAAGCTAGTGAGACAGGTGACGACTCCCTGATACCCGGCCTCTGTGGCCCAGAAAGATCACAGTGTGAGCTGACACCCCAAGGATTCTAGATTGATTATCCGGAAGATTTTAAAGGACATTTCCCATGTAGACTCACTGAGTCAATATCAGTTGGTTTCAAACCAGACCATTGAGCACCACTAAATATTTCTCATTTCCATACACTTTCTGAAATGTGCAGGGTTCCAGGTAACACTGAATAAGGAGCCTTAATTATCCGGAATTCTTGCCATCAAAATCCTCACTTCCAAGAGATCTTCCTACTAGCAAAGCAAGTAAAAAGGAAGGATAGAATATGGAAGTTGGATTTAGGCATCAAGAAAAAAAGTTTTTTTTTTTTTTTTAACTGGGGACTGTGCAGAGCATGCAGCCCTGCACACAGCTGCCCTCTGCCAAATGCTGTGATTTATTGAGGAAAACTGAATTGCAAAACCTTTTCTCCCCTACACACCCTCATCCAAAAAAAAAAAAAAATCAACAGCTTGACTGAGCTTAAATAACTGACTTTTCATATTCTTTCTCGGAGCACAAAGGGCTAATCCTGAGGCCACTTGAGCCACCAATGCAGGCAGTGATGGGGACCACCACGGGACATGTCATTCCCTCCTCACCACACACAAAACACATGGACTGCGGCTTTATGAAGTGAAAATGCCCGAGAAAAAGAAAATGGGAAGGAGGTGTCCTCGCTTGCTTCTTTCCAGAGGGAGAGCCCCAAAGAAAAAGCCGCCGCATCTGGGTATTGAGAACAAAGCGGGCCTAAGACTTGGGCACAATAGGTTGGGTCACTTGCTTTCACAGGAGCAAAGGAGTGGAACTGCCTTTACTTGTCTCAGTGCCACTGACCCTTGCATTTCCTTGTGTGGAGATGTCAGGGAAAGTGTGTAGAAAGCATTCCAGCCTCTCTCTGCAAACAATGACTTTGTCATTTTGAGATTTCTATGGTGTGTTGACCCCTTCCCCCCACTCCCTCCCGCAAATCCCCCTGGGACAAAAGAGATTGTTAGCGAGGCTGCCTTGCCCTCGTTTGAAAGATCTCTGTTTTACTGACTCTTTCAAAGTAAACTCATCCATTTTGACTGAATCACAGTGTTTTCACGCTTTTAAAAATCAACAAAAGCGTTTTAGTCAGAGCATTTGCAAGGATGGAATATTCCGTGAAAATGCCAGTCCCAGAGATAATGATTCATGCAAACCGCCAAGTTCAAAGTGGGTCTCCTTGTTCCTCAGAAAGGGGAATTGATGACACGGGTTACTGGGAATATTTACAAGCACTTGACCCTCAGGTGTCTGAGATCAGGGTGATATGCTGCATACATCCTGCCTCCTGCATTTCCTCTGCCTTTTTATTTTTTTAATGGTTGTGTTTCTCCAGTGTGCCAGGCAGCACACTCAGACCGCAGCGCCGTCCGCATCCGCATCAGCGTGGTGACAGTTAACCACCGGGGACCCTCCCCGGCTGGCAGCCATGCCTCCAATTTGTCCGCCACAGCATGTGCGCTCCAACGATAATGTCTGGAGTTTCGCACTGGAGGCTAATTAAGACCTACGAGGGAAAAAATAATAAGGATCTCGTTTTTATCAAGCTTGGTGGCGGCGTGCAGAGCGTAGACCTTCGCATGGTGGCATTCTTGGACGAGGCCCACTGTGACACAGTGGTGGCCACTCCCGGGGCGCTCCCTCCTGGCCACCTTGTGTCTTCAGGAATGAGGAAGTGGCCCGCTGTTGCTAGGGAGAAGGAAAGCGGCTACATAGAGGGCGGGCAAAAGTAGGTTTACAGCTGTGAGCAGGCGAAACATGGGGTTGGTTCTTGTATTATTACTGCTCACTAATTATCGTGTTGTCTTCCATACGAACAAACTGTAGATCTGTTTTCGCCCCACCCTGTGTTTACTTGCTTTGAGGACCTTGACGTCTCCAATATGCTATTCTCGGTTACATTTGTTCAAGCCTATTAAAAACGATGGGTTTTCTGGACAAGAGGAACCGGAAAGGGCTGGTCTGGAAGAGCTTGGCTTCAGCTGGAGCAAAGTCTCGCACTTGAGCTATGTTATGTAGGGCTGCATTTCTTACGTCTGATGGGAATGTGGCTCATTATCATCTCTGCTTTCTTGTTGTCTCCTGCGTGTGACTTGCGTGACCGGTTTGGTTCCTGCAGCCTTTCTCTGGGTTGTTCGCTGTCATGTTTTCTGATTGTCACCTGCCTTGGCTCTCCCAGCCGATAACACAGCTCTGGCATCATAGCAGGGGCCAGCGCTTTAGAGGAGGTGTGTCGGGCGTGGCTCTGGAGCCACTTTTTGTTGGAGGCGCATACAGGCTGGTTGCTGTGGCCCTCGCCTGTGCCCCACTCTTCCCGACCCCCGGTGCACCCGAGCAGACCCCTGTGACACTGCGACTGTGCGTTTTACACATTGCCAGCATCTGCCGGAGCGTGACCTAAAGAATGGGAACAGTATCTCTAATTTTTTAACCTATTGGTGTTTTCACTGAGGTATAGTTTATATACAGCACAATAAACAACTTTTAGTTTCACGAGTTTTGAGAATCGTGTACGTCCCAGTGACCACCCCACAAAACTAGAGGCAGAGCATTTCCACATCTCTCTTGCGCTTCTGCAGTCGACTTCCGCACCTCTCCCAGATGTCTGTCGACATAGGTGAGTTTCCCTGTTCTTGATACTGAAATGCAAATGGTATCAACCTGGCGTGTTTTCCTGTGGCCGCCTTCTGTGGCTCAGCCTGCGTTTCAGGAGCCATCCTTTGTTGCTGCACAGTGTCGCAGGGGTTTTTCTTTCTTCTGGGCGACACTTCATTGTATGAAGATACCACCACTGGTGGATCTGTTCTGCGGTTGATGGGCAATTGGCATGTTGACATGTCAACACTTGTCAGCAGTGAACCTTACTGCACAGGTGTGTATGTGGACGCCAGCTTTCATTCTTGTTGGATCACATGCGCAGATGTGGAATTGCTGGGTGCTAAGGTAGGCGTATGTTAACTTAAGAAAAATTACAAAGTTTCAAGGTAGTTGCCCGTTTTGTACATCCACCAGCAATATATGAGAGTTCTGGTTGCTCCATGTGTTGGGAATATTTGGTATTATCAAGGTTTTTTTTTATTATTTTACCCTTTCTCGTGGGTACAGCTAGTCTCTTTGTGGTTTTAATTTGCATTTTCTTGATGATTAATGATACATCCTTTAGTTGTGTGTTAACTGGGTTGCTGATTTTTTTTTAACTTAAAAAAAATTCTTTATACTGTCACTGTATGGGAAACTATATCCTCACTTGAGGGTATGTTTATTGATTTTAGAGAGGGAGGAAGGGGAGAGAGAAAGAGAAACATCAGTGTGAGAGAGGAACATTGATTGGTTGCCTCCAGTATATGCCCCAACCAGGGCTTGAACTCGCAACCTAGGTATGTGTCCTGACTGGGGATTGAACCCACAACCTTTCGGTGCATGGGAAGACACTCCAACCAATTGAGACCCCTGGCTGGGTTGTATATATTTTTAAAAATAGTTATACATATGTGTTTAATACTAGTCCTTTATAAATATATAGTCTGTGGCTTGCCCCTTTCTATTGTTAAAAAATTTTTTTTCATTGAGGTATAATTGACATACATTATGTTAGTTTTAGGTGTACCACACAATGACTTAATATCTGTATACATTGCAAAATGGTCACTACAGTCTAGTTAGCGTCTGTCACTTGTGGTCTACTCTCTTAGCGCCTTCCAAACATGCAATCGAGCACTATTAACTCCCGTACCGTGCTGTGCATCGCATCCCCACGGCTGACTTAGTTCGTAACTGGCCGTGAGTTTTGATCCCTTTCACCCATTTTCTCTCAGCCCACAGTCTCTGCCTGTGGCAGCCACCAGCCTGTTCTCTGCATGTGTGAGCCTGGTTTCTTCGGGGTGGTGTTTTCGAGTTCCACGTACGGGTGAGGCCATACAGAGATTGTCTTTGTCTCACTGACTGAGCACAATGCCCTTGAGGTCTGCCTATGTTGTCACAAATGGCCACATTTCCTTCTTTTTTATGGCCGAATAATATTCCATTGTGTATGTATACCACATTTCCTTTACCCATTTACCCACTGGTGGGGAGATAGGTGGTTTCTGTATCTTGGATATCATTAATAACGCCACATTGAAGAGGGAGGTGCACATCTCTTTCCGAGTTAGTGATTGGTTTTCTCAAATACATCACCCAGAAGTGGAATTGCTGGATCACATCATAGTTCTATTTTTTTTTTTTTTTGAGGAACCTCTACACCTTTTCCACCAACAGTGTGCAAGGATTCTTTTTCCTTCGCATCCTTGCCAATACTTGTTATTTCTTGGCTTTTCTTTTTTGTTTGTTTGTGTGTTTTTGTTTCTCATCATAGGTGTGAGGTGCTACCTAATAGTCTAAGGGGTGAGGGGACACCACATCATGGTTTTGATTGGCGGCATTCATTGGACTGAAAAAACTCAGGCTCCAAAGTACCACACCGAAGACAAAGGCTCTTTGTCCACTTGATGCTTTAGTTTGTAAGCATGTAGACTTTGTTGCCTGCCCCCAAAACATCTTTTAAGCCCCCACGAGAAGGGAACAGAGGTGTGACTAGCAGCAGAGAGAAACTTTCTGCACCAACAGTGCCCGTGGAATGCTTGCACGTGCTTGATGAAATCTCTTGCAGAAGTCCTGGCACAAGAAGGAGAGGTAGACCAACACAGAGGTATTGCTGCGTGGGCACTTCCAGTCTCTGCCTTCTCCCCATCCTTTCGTGTCCCAGGAAGAGGAGAAAGGAGTGCGGTGTTTCACCAAAGTGGCAACATAAGCATATAGCATCCTCTCACTGCCTCTTGGCAGCATTATGTCAGCCTTGCCTCAAGTAATGACTAGTCGAGAGTCAAATGTAATACTCCACAAAACAACTTAAAATCCTTGCACACTGGAAAGGATAAGGTTGTAGAAAACAGCAGTGGACCCAGGGCAACCTTCGCCCAAAGGGAATATTGTACTAACTGTACAGTCAAGCTCTCTTTTCTGTGTGGAGATGATAATTGGGTCCCTCTCCACGGACCCAGTGAGTCCCCTCAGTGAGGAGACTGAGGCTCCGAGGGGTGAAGGAACTTGCTCAGAATCTCACAAGCAGCCCAGAATCTGGCCTGTGAGGACCCAGGGTTGCGTTCCTCGTCACCATGCTAGGCTGTGTCCGATGTGATTCCCTCAGAGGATAACTGTATCCCTCTGTTTTCCTTGAATAGTCCTGGTTCACATCTACGCCTGGAGCAGTTTTTAATGGTGCCCCTTTGACTCAAAAGCCACCCATTGGAGACGATAATTGGGTCCCTCTCCATGGACCACTGTGTCAGAACAGCCCGGGAAGCCTGTTAACAGTGCAGATGCCAGAGCCCCACTTCCAATCTGGATGCTTTCTGAGGGTTGGCCCCTGCATTCACTTGCAGGGATTTTTACATTGTTTTGTGGATCCCCAGGCGAGTCTCAAGTCCTCTTGAATTGATCAATCATTTGTCTACGCTGTTCTGCCTTCCGCAGAGGCTCCACTGGCTCCTGAGACCATACCAGTGCACCCCCACCTCCTACAGATCAGAGGGTGCTCCCTGACCCTGGAGAATCTGAGTGGTCTCGTGCCGGCCCACCTGCCAGGGCAGACCTCCCCTAGAGGCTCCCCGTCACATTTTACCTCCTAGCTCGTCCAGAGATGTTCATCTCCAGTTAGTCTTGACTTTGCCCACACCCGCACCGTGCTCACTCAAGCAACTGGGGAGTGAAAGAAGGTGCGATGGTGCTTAACCGGGGTTCCCCACCGTCCAACATGGCAGCTGGGATGATCTGCATCCTGGACACATTCATTCCTTCTGCAACAGCCACGGCAAACAAGTGTCCCCTCTTTGCTTACGACAGGCCGGCCACAGGGGCCACCCTCTTAAGGAAGGTCATCTGTCATTGCTAAGAAGGTTTGGGCCACACTGTTCCATGCCCCAAGTGTGATTTCTTCCTGTGGGCCTGATAATGCTAAGGGCAGAGTTGCACCAGGTCGTCTTTTAATAACACCTCCCCACGGTATTGCCCACGCTTTTCAGCGGGGCTGCTGCCACACCCACATCTTCTCCACCTGTGGCAGCGTCCCTCCCCTTATTTTCCTGTAGGAGGGGAAGAGGAGTGTGTGCATTGGGTTGTCATTTTGTATCATGTCATTTTGTCATGAATGTGTTTTCAATGTTGTATGAAAATGGGCCCATCGTTCCCACTCTGTGAAGTCGTTCAGGACCTCACTTGGCCTTGGAGTAACTAACATCTTTCCCAGCGTCACTGTGAAGTGTGGTGAGCTTGACCTTACATTCCTATCAGCTATAAATCCAGAGCCCTGACATGAGGCCCACCGCCGGGCAGGACGCCTGTCCACCACCTGGGTGACCTTGGGGAGGTCGCCACACCTCTCGTTGTTTGGTTCCTCAGTTCTAAAAACCTGAGTGTTCTATGAATTGACATTTGAGACAGTCCAAGGTCAAGAAGAGCTTGTCTTTGTTTTCACTCTTCCCAGCTGAAATGTCTTCCCTCTCCTCCCCACGGGCCCCACTCTCACTTGTCCTTCAGCCCACCGCCGAAGAGCTGTCCTTGCTTCCCCAGGCCACTCAGACCTCTGCCTCTCCAGCTGGTGGAGTCTCAGGGGCAGTGCCGTAACAGGCCTAGGTGAATCTTGCTTCTCACACTGATCTCAGGATGTGGGAGTCTCTGGCCTTCCTGTGGTCCCCAGGGCTGTGCCAGGCCTCGGCTGTGTACCAGAGGGAGTGGCTACTTGACTAGGGCATGGGTGGGGAGGCCCAGGAGTGAGGCCAGAGGCCAGGTGCCTCTGGGCCTCCAGCCTGCTCACCATAAAGCCTCGAGAGCCTGAAGTCACCGATTCCTTATGTCACCTCACTGGGTGGTGATGACTTCCTGGTTTCCATGGCAGGGTAACGAAGGAAGCATGTGTTCCGGGGGGAACCTTCCCTACCAGTTCTCTACTGGGCACCAAAATGTTTGGTTGCCCAAGAGATGATTTATGGGACCTTGTACACCATTGCAACTTGTCCTCTGTCCCCTGGGAGGGCAGCACAGCGGGCAGGCCCAGGCTGGGCACCTGAGCAGGAGGCATTGGTGTGCACACCGTCTCACCTGGCTGCCACACGGTCCTCTTCGGCGTGTTCATCACACCTGAGAACCACCCTGGCTATACTTAATGCCAGTGGCCCAGGGCCCCCTCAGAGGCGCAGGGTGCTCCTGCTCACTGTTGGGGACAAGTACAATGCCATGGCTCTACAAGTGTCCGTCCGAAACGGTTCTCATCTTTAGTAGTGTAACCTTCCCTTTGGGCTACACAGGACTTCCATTCCAACCCTTTACTGATGGGCCTCTTAGCCAAAGTCAAGTGCCTTTTGTTGGCAAATGATAAAGGAAGAAGTTTGATGAAAAAGAGCCGAGCGTCACTCATGAACCTCTCTTTCACAGCCAGCCAGTCACCGTCACTGTGCTGTCATGTAGGCCTCCAGGGGGGCCCTTGGGCACATCCCGGACTCCGCTGCTGAGTGCCGGGGGCGGGGTGGGCTCCATCCATGGGAAGAACAGAAGAAGCAAGGGGAGCAATGCAGTGATTCTGAGACTGGAGGGCTGCGGGCATGGTATCCCAGGAAGCTGGGTTGGGGGAAGCCTAGACTTGGTACCCAGAACCCGGCTCTGAACCTCCTGGTTGCTCTGCCTTCCTGTTCGGCCTTTCTCTAATCTAGGTCAGAGTACCAGCGGGCTAGAGTTCAGTGTGGTCAGAAAAAAAGCAGCATGAACGGGACCTGAGAGGAGGTGCCAGTGTGGGAGAGGCTAAGAAACAACTTATATTAGATTGTTTTCCAAAACTTGGAAGGCATTTCCTTAAAGCCCCAGGAGTGATGGGTTGTAAGAAGCCTTTTCTCTGTGGCGGGAAGGATGGAGGGGATATCGATTGCAATTATTGTGGGGTTCTGCTTTCTCTGAGAACAGGGAAAGACTTTCAGGGGCCCCGCTGCTGCTGCTCGAGGCCCCGCAGGATGTCTGTGGCAGCCCACGCCCCTCTCCAGGGGACTTTCAGACGTGACCATGGGCTGCGGCTGTATTTTGGGTGTGAAGCAGATTAGGTGGCTTCAGCAAGAACCTGGGAGAGACACAAGAGCAAGGATGTCCTGGCAGGACAGTGTGCAGCACAAGTGATCAGTTCTGATTTTCCTCCCGGTGGCGCTGACTCCCGCCTTTCCCTCCGACACCTGGTCACTTCCCTATCCCCTGCCGGAGGTGTGGAGGAGCCCAGGTGGGCTGGCGTGGGGAGACACACTGCCCGGCAGGTGACAACCAGACCTATGGGGATATCCTCTGCCCACCCCAGCAAAAGTGGCAATAGACGAGCCAGTCCTCAAACCAGCACTCAAGAGACAAAGCGCTGGGGAAGAGGCTGACAAGGACCCCGGCTGCCGCAGCCCCAACACTCAGCGGAGGGAACATGATGGTAGGAGGCCGGCTCCACAGAAGCTTGCCCTAGCAAAGGAGGAAGCAGAAAAGCCAGTCCCCAGACGAGCACTCAGGAGAAGCTGCCCCATGAAAGGATCAGACAAGGATCTTGGCTGGTCCGGCCCCAGAAGTTGGCACCGCAGGCACGATGGCCAGAGGCTGGCCCTACAGAAGCTCTCTGAGTAAAACTTAGGCAGACTTTGGACTGCCTATAAGACAGCGGATGCTTCTTCCTAATGTGGGCTCTGCTGCCCACCACTGGCAGCTACAGCCCGAGCCATTCTGTCTCAGTCTTCCTCAGCTAGGAGCCTCCCTCCGCCCTAAGCAGCCTTGGGCAAGGAGCCTCAGAAACCGAGGTTTGAAATGAAGGGCCACTCTGAACAACCTCCCAGGGCTGAAGCTGGCCGGGCAGAAACCCCATGTTCCTCCACTGCATCCTCTAGAGCCACTTGTTGGACAGGAGAAAGAGGAGCCTTCACTCTGGGGGGCAGGTAGGGTCCAGGAGCAAAGAAAGGGGGCAGAGTGGCCTTGGCAGCGGCCCCCCAGGCTGTCAGAGGGGCTCCTGTTCCGAGTCACTGCCAGCGGCACCCACGCAAACTGGAAGGGCCTGGGCTTCTTGAAATGAAAAGAAGCAGGTAGCCAACGCAGGGACCCCCCGCCCGGGGTCTGAAGCTTGGGGAGTCCTGCGCTCTGGAAAGTGTCGGAGCAACCCCCAACCCCCACGGTTCACCTGCTTTCTGATTCCCAACCTGTCTGTCCTCACTGGAGTTCCTGACTATCAATCATTTTCTGTAAAAGCCAGTGTTGGACTTGAAATCCAGTTGTCCAATGTGAGGCCCCAAACCTCCCTAGGAAGTACATTCCTGTGTCAGGTACCTGGTCCTAGAAGACCCTCTGCCTCCCCACAGGACCTTTGGGCACAGCTTCTGTGTGGCTTCTGCAATGACACCTGTGCAGATTGGGGCAGGACTCCGGCTGAGACCAGTGAGTACTTCCCTGTGAGGTGTGTGTGCGCGTGCGTGCATGTGTATGTAGAGGCAGAACTGAGAAAATGCCGCTTTCTTCCATCACTCCATCCCCCATCAACTTCGAGTGTTGAGCACCTGAGCTTGTCGCTTGAGATATTTTGGTGACTGAGGAGATTGAAGCTCCTCCCCTCAGAATATCCACAAGCAGAAGAATGAGACAAAACAGTCAATGATATCAAACAGTGATATCAGTGATTCACATAATGATAATTGCTGTAAAGAAAAGTAACACAGGATAAGAGGCTGGCGTGATGTGGGGCCGCTAGGTGACCCGAGGGGGCCAGGGCAGGCTTCCCCGAGGAGGTGTTTTCAGTGGGGATGTGAGCGATGGGCCAGCCAGGTGGGGAGCTGGAGGAAGAGTCCTCCCAGAGGACAGGTGACAAATGCAAAGACCCCCAGGCAGGAAGGGGGCCTGTTCTAGGCCCCTCGGAAGGCCAGGGTGGAGGGGAGGAAAGAGAAAAGAACGAAGCGGTTCTGGGAGTGGTCGCTTATGAGCCAGACTCGGGTGGCCTTATCACCCGCGGTGAGGAGTGTGGCTCTTCCCTCAAGAGAGATGAGAAATCATGGGTGGGCGTGGAGCCGGAGAGTGGAGTGATCTGACGAGGACGGCGGAGAGAGCGCTCTGAGTGCTGCGTGCAGTAGCACCGAGGTGCTGGCTGTTGGCTTCGGAACATCTCGGCAGTTGGGGGCAGTTGGTCCTGGGGGATGGGGGAGGGGCAGCGGATGAGAAAGAGCCTGCGTCCCAGGCCCACCTGCCTCAGCAGCTCAGAGTGGAAGTCACCCACCCTGTGGGCAGCACCCTTGTCCTCAGTGGCCACAGCAACAAGACCGTTGTCCCCCAACCCAACACACACGCTCCAGGCCGGGAAAGGCCCTGATCACATAAGATGTTTCCCTACCCTGGGTTAGAGGAGGAGGGCACACACCCTGGGCATCCCCCAAAGTCCCCACTGCGAGTCTCAGGGAACCCACAGAAGACAGCGAATGCCTCTTCCTGCAGGGACATGCCCTCCCCCGTCTGCCCACCCCTGGAGATAAGAAAGTCCTGTCTGTCTCTGATACTTGCTGTGACTGAGGCTGACTTGTGGCAACTGGCAAAGTCAGATGGGTTGGCGATTCCCACACACCAGGCAAACAGACTCAGACTCACCCGGGACCTTAGGAGAAGTAGAGACTCCCAGCACCCACGCCGGTCCCGGAGAACACATTTTTAGGGTGGGGCCCGGGCATGTGCACTTTTAAAAGCTTCCCATAGCTACCAGGTTCTAGGGAATACAAGGGACAGAGGACAATGGGTGGCTCCCCCCGCCCGCCCCAAACAATCGCAAAGAAGAACTTTTGGCCAAGATGGCAGAGTGGGTAAATGCTGTGCTCACCCCAATGTTGCCTGAAAATGACGACGAAACTGTAGAATAACCCCCTTGAGGTACTAGCCAAACACAAGTCCTACGTAATGAAGGATGTTCACATTGATACTGGTAGGAGGGTGGAAGAGGCAGCAGTTAAGAAATGACAAATTACACTGATTCGTATTAACAGGCTAAATTAACGTTTTGTTCCTGGAAAGCATCCACTGGGTCATAACGCAGGATCTGTTTTTACATGTCACTGTTCAACTTAGTATTTTGTCAAGAAGTTTTGTATCTCTTTTGCATGAGGGGTGTTGGTCATCCTTGAAATAGTCAGGTTTTGGTATCAGAGCTATGCTGGCTTTCTGAAAAGACTTGGGGAGTGTTTCCTTCTTGTCCATGGTCAGGTTTAAGTATCAGCGTGGCCAGGCAGCATTCCCCAGTTACTGGATCACAGAGTAATCTGGGTGTTGCTGTGTGGGTATTTTGTAGACTCGATTCAAGTCCCTAATCAGTTAATGATCGGGGTGGGCCCGATTCAGTCTGTGGAACAGGCCTTAAGAGCTCAGGCTCCCCGGAGAAAAAGAAGTGGTTGCGAATACCAGTGTCAGCCCCTTTCCAGCAGCTGCAGCCTGCAGACCCTGTCTCACAGCCCGCCCTGTTGACTTTGGACTTGCCTCGCCAAGTTCACTTGTGAAGTACTCTCCCTTTTTATTGCCGGGTGTAGTTTGTTGTCGTGTTCTTTAGTGTTCCTAAGGCAGGTCTGTCATTCTACTTCCTTTCGATGTCTTTGGTTTTTATAGCTTGAAAATGCTGGGGTCAGTTTCTCTGGAAGAATTTGTTAAGAACTTTTTACGAACAATCTACTTGTGAAGCCATCTTGGCCTCTGAAGTCTTTTCGGTGAGACATTTTTAAATGATGGATTTGGATTCTTACTTGGATAGGGAACGATCCCCATTTTCTACTTTTCTTTTGCCATGCTTTGCATGTAGTCATTCAAGAAATTTGACTTCGCATTAAAACATTTTAGCTCATCAGCACAGTGTTTACTATGTGCTCCTTCGAAGGCATGTGGTGTCTCTTGTTTGCTTCTTTTTTAGTTGAGGGTAATGGTAGTTTTTTCCTCTTTTCTCAAATAAATCTCAGTAGGAGATTATTCATTGATGTTTTCAGAAAAGCAAGCTTTGGGTTTGTTGATTTTTCTCCTTGGAACTCAGTCTTCTGTTTTACTGATGTCTACTTTTATCGGGTTTCCATTCCACTAGATTCTTTAGCGTAATATACTGTTCTTTTTCTATCTTAAGATAGACCCTTGATTTTTAAAGTCTTTTAATAAGACTTTTTAAAAGAGCAGTTTTAGGTGAACTGCAAAATTAAGGAGGATACAAAGATTTGCCATGTATTACCAGTTGCCTTTCTTTAAAAACAGAAACAAAATTTTAGAGCTACAAATTTACCTTTAAACACAGCTTTAGTCACAACCCTCAAATTTTAATATGAGTAAAACTCATTTTCTTTGCTGTCCAAACACTTTTGAAATGTATTACAATTTCTTTGAACCAGGTGTTATTTAAAAGTGAAGTGTATTACTGAACTTCTAAACGTTCAGTGACTTTCTAGTTACCTTTTTTTGTTAGTGGTATCTCGTCAAATTCACTGAGGTCCGAAAGTGTACTCTGCACACTGTGTCCTTTGCAGTTAGTTGATTCCTACTTTCGTGGCAGAACCCATGCAGTTGAAAAGAATGTGTTGTTATTGCCTGCAGTGTGGTATATGTTTTAATTAGGTCAAGTTGGTAATCCTGCTTTCAAATCTTTTATATATCTAGTGCTATTTATCTGTTTGTTTCATTGGTTATTGAGATAAATGCATTAAACTCTCTCTGGTCTCTTTCTCCTGGGTTCTGTCTGGTTTTGCTTCATATATTTTGTCACTATGTTATTAGGCTTATATAAATTTAGATTTTTTTAAAATACCTTCTACATAAATTGACCCTTTGTCTTTATGAAATGTTTTCCTTCATTTCTACGAATGCTTCCTAATGTAACACTTCTATATTTATAGTGGTATAGGTAGATAGGCACCCCGAGGCTTCCTTGTGGTTAGTGTTTTCACGGGGTACACTTTTCCAGCCTGTGAGTTCCACCTTTATGCACCCCTATTTTAAGAGGTGCCTTTAAAAGTAGCATGTGGGTGGACTCCAGCCTTGAGTTTCATCATAAGGTCTAACACCGAGAAAGGGTAGAGAGGGAGCTGTCGATCCACAAGATGAGTGGAAGGAAGGAGTGCAGTGCATTGCTCTAATGTTATGTATCGTCTTGGCCGGGAAATTGCAAGCCATACTTCACCATTCCGCTCTTCAGTGGCGTTAGCGAGGACTGGGGATCAAGCACTCACTGAAGGACACCCAAGTCCCAGAGTTGGTGTGGGTGTGAAAAGATCCCGGGCCCAGGGAGGGGTGAAAGGAATGATGAGTGTGTATCCCAAGGGAAAGGACAAGTTTAGAAAGCTTAATCTCAGAGTTTGTACAGATCTCTTCATGAAGATAAAACACACCCAAGTTTCATAAAGTTGTGAGTTAATAGAGTTAACTGAACTCCCTAAGGCACAGGTGGCAAACACAAGGCCCTCGGGCCAAATCCGGCCCTCTACCTTGTTTTATTCGGCCCAGCACCTTGTTTCTGCCTGGATGCATCCCCGAGTTCCTTGCCCCTAGTTAAGGAGTAGTTACATTTTTACAGTCCTAAAATTACATCCGGCCCCTTGAAGGCAACTGGGAGGTTGGTGGGGCCCCCAGTGACAATGAGTTTGACAGCCCTGCCCTAAGGCCTGTGAACTGCCAGTCTACACGAAGCAGATTTAATCAAACCCCAGGTTGGCATCAGGGTTTAGGAGGCAACATTGAAGAGTTGTCCATTTGCTTCTATTTCTCCTGTAATTGAAGGGCAATGAGTTTATTTGATAGGAATTACATTCTATTTCTTAGCACTTTTAGCATTTTGTATAGCCTGTACAAAATTTCACTGCCTCCGCAAGACTCTCGTACTAGCCAGCGGCACAATCTATGTGATAATCGTTTTATTGAAAGGTTATTTTTTATCTTATATGGTTCCAGAATAAATAGATAGCAGAATCTCTCCTACACCCACATCAGTAAACAGCTTACTGATCAAAAAGCTAGGCATCATTTTTTTTCCTTCCTCTATAAATCAGAGGAAAATCTTGACATGTTTTCTTGCCAAGAAGTGAATCTTGCTTTGTTTATTGCACTTAAGTCCTATCTTTTCCAGAATCAATAATAGTTTAAGGCAATCTGGATGATTTGGATGTATCACAACTTGGAACAGGATTCTTTTGAGTCTTGACTGACAGCAGATTTAAAGGCTTTGAAATCCCTTTGAGGTGTGAGCAATCTTAATGATCCTGATTTCATGTTTTAATACTGGAAACAAATAATAAAAGCACTGTCTACTGATTAAGTGGCCTTATGATTAAATACATATTTTACTCTGTGCCTAATGTAAGTATGCAAGCGAGGAAGAGTTCAAATAATAACGGAGTGAGCCAAAAGTATGGATGACATATTTATTTGCATAGAATGAGAAGAATACATTTTCACTGCTGTTTATGGAAAACATGTTCTTTGGCACAAGCTTCACAAAGACTAGCAGGAACAGAATCCCGTGGAATTAAGTTTAAAGTAAATCGTGGGTAGATACCTAGGAATTCTTACAGGATTGTAAGCAGTTTGGCAGTTAAATGCCAAACAGGCAAACAGGTCCTTGTATTTAAAGTTGTACTTGTGAAATTGTATTTAACATTGTACGATGTTAAAATCTGTAATATTAGAATGCGGTGTTTATTCTAGAGGCAGAGACTTCTTAGGGAAGTTTCAATGTTTTGTCCACCACCCAAATACAGATATTGAGCTTGTAAAATACTCAGACTCATTTTGAGTCCTTGGGTTTATGTATTTATTAAAATTAAATTTGGATCTTTGTTTGTTTTTTTCATCACCTTTAAGTCATTTTGCTTTCTGGGCCTAGAACTCATGTCTCTTATGAAAGTGTTTTTGTGTTGTTTTTTTTTTTAAACTTAAACAGTAATTCTTAAATCAATGCCTTTTTGTGTGTTCTATTAGCAAGCATTTTAAGGGTCTTTTAATGGCCAGTTCTGCTGCAGGAACTGAGCAGGCTGTTTATTATTTCCTGATTAGCTAGGAGTCTAGGATTGGTTACCACACGGGAGAGACCAGGTACAACCACAAGTAACCCGACAAAACTCGAAAATGCAGAAGGGAAGATAATATAAAATAGGAACAAATTTAGATCTTAATTTTTTTTCAACTATGAATCATGTATGTGTATGGGATACAATATTATGCAGGGATTTAAAGAACAGGCTTGGGGTCAAAAATGACTGAATTATCTGACTTTGGGCAAGTTACTAAACCTCTCTGAGTGTCAGTTCCCTGCTTTGGAAATGGAGATAAGCCCTCCTACTAAGACTAGATTTGAGGGGAGGATGAGATTACATAATGCATGTGAAATGCTTAGGAGGATGGACACACGGCAAGCCTCATGAAATGTTTCCGTCCATAGAGTTCGGGAGGGTGGGGTAACCAGCATTTCACTGGTTGTCAGTTTGATCTGAGAGAATTGTGGGACTTCTTCAGTATTAAAAGGAAACTTGCCATTAGGCACCAGCAATAAAACAGTGTCTTACTTCTCAACATTTTTTGATTGGGTGGGTTTTTAAGCAAAACCACTAACATGTTTTTCATAAGCACTTTTCCCCGTTTTGCTTTTGTACACCTTATCAGTATGCATTCAGACGCCAGTACAGTTTGTCTCAGACAGCTGCTCAGAGGACAGCAAGGCTTCTGAGAATACAAGGTACCTGCCAGACAGCCCTCCCACAGGCGGTGATGGGGTCCTCTACCGTAGTCACCCTGACATCAGATCGGGTGCCCGCTCAGCCAGGAGGCCAACCTGGAGTGGACACAGTTGAAGTGGCTGGGATCCACTTACCATTGGTGCACAGATCTAGCTTTCACAGCTCCCTGGGTATCAGCACCAGGGCGTGGTGCACAGAGCAGAAAACGTCAAATCGGTCTTCCCTTTAGGAAATGCTGAATCATCTGGTAAGCGGGCATTTGGTTTGGTTTCATTGGTTCAGAGATCCACCACCTTTTTTCCTACCTTTGCCTGAATGCTCAGCAATAGCCAAGTTGGTATGTCTTTACTAAGAAGAAGCAAGGCTTTCTCCTAAGAAGAAAAAGGACATGGAATAAGAAAAGTAACATCACAAACAATCTTGAGTTTCCTTCAGTTTCTTGAGATTGTCAGTCTTTGGAAGGCCTCGAGTTGGATGGGAAAAGAGAGAGAGGTCAGAAACTGTAGGATGTGTGAAGTTTATTATCCGTCTTATCTCAGAAGTGTGTGATCAAACAAAATAGGCCTTACATAGAGCAACCAGAGAAAGTCACAGTTACTCTTTGCCCCCTGACAAATAATGATGGCGGACCTAGTGATTTCCCTTAGGACCAGACGTGGATTTAGCCTGAAGGACCCCTCCCCATGAGCGTGTAGCAGGGAGAGACGTGTGAGTTAACCCACTAACCAGAAGAAATTGTTGAGCTGTATGTCTAACAGGAAAGAACCCGGACAGCCCTATTTTCCTCTACTTATTATTGGAATTTGTGCCTTCAGAAATCCATTCCTTTTGCCTCTGGGTTTTGTAACCACAGTGCAGACGGGGAAAAGAAAGAAAAGCACAGGGTTCTGCGTGGAGATAATGCAGATTGATTCCCAAGGGCCCCTGGTCGCAGAGTTTCCTTCCTGGACATTTCCTCCTTTCCTGTTCTGCTCCCAGACAGCAAAGGGCATGGCTGCCCCAAACACAGTGCACTCCTGGCTTTCTCCGCAATGCCTAGTAGCTTCCAGGGGGACCTTGGGACCAGCGCTTGAACTCCCAGCTTCACAGTCCCTTATCTGTAAGTGGGAACCACAGTTCTTTCTTCGCTCATTCACAAGACAGGCATGAGGATCCTCAGAAGAGCTGAGATAGGATAAGCTAAGCCTGAATCAGGATCACCCCGCCAGCCCTTCCCTCGGAGACTGCGACTCGGGCCCACTGCCCTGGGTGGCACGCCGGGCCAGGCCCTGGGCTGGCAGTTAGAAGACGCTGTTGCTGGTACCAAGATGACACCAGAGAACCTGCATTACCTTTTGCTGCCTGTCTCCTCCTTGGTGGAAAGTTCCATCCACTGCAGTTACCACCTGCAAATTATTCACGCCACTCTATTTGTTAAACCTGGCGGTGAAATTTTGTCACAAGTTTCTTCCTAGAACCTTCTACCCAGGGTTCAGTATTCTTCCCCGTGCTTTTGAAGAGCCCTGTGCCTTGGGTAGACGGCCATGGATCTGCATCTGTCGCTGACTGTAACCCTCAGAACCCTTGGCCCGTGCCGGGTCCATCTGCTTGTCCCCACCATTGGACCCCATTCCATAGCAGGTGGGGTGTTGTACAGGGGAAATTGAAGGCAAATTAGGAGGCTTCATTGAGTCAAAGGTTTTTCTCCTGGACAATAAAAACTTGGCCATTCATCAGGGGCAAGCCTACATGTGTCATGTGGCTGACGACGTGGACTCTCTGGAATGGGCTTTGCCGGCGGCGTCAACGTGCTGCTCCCGGGCCTGTGTCTCAGTGTCTCCCTCTGTAAAATGAGATAATATTCCTGCTCAGTAGGGCTACTGTGAGAATTAAATGAGTTAATACCTGTGGAATATTTAATGTGCAGCCAGATGCACACTCAGCACGCAATCAATATTAACTGTAGGTAGAAAGCCAAGAAAGCAAACCCTCCCCCACTTCCAGAGGTAAACATTTCAATTCTTACCTCCTTTTCTGAGAACTGAGTTTACGGTGAACCACTTCTTTGTCTCTGTGTTTATAGCTGAGTCTTCTGATTCTTCATCCGTGAGGAAGATTCTTCAAATCTGCTTGCTGATTTATGTAGTAATACCTCCTGATTCACAATAGTTTGGGATTCAAGTCTTCCCCCCTCACAGTCTCAAATTTTCTCCACTGTTAATAAGGAAAATAGTAATGCCCACCACATGGGGCTGCTGAGTGTGTCAAAAGAGCTACTTCCTAGAAAGTTCTTATCGGCCTGTTGGGCATTCAGTAAATATCACCAGAACCACCCCTGTGATTTTGCTATTTCATTGGCTGGGAAAGCATTTCCTGCCTTTGCAACAAGTCTTTGGAAGCACGGGACTTAGGAAAGGGTTGCCGGACCCATTTCCAATGCCAACCAGCAATTCTTGGTTGCCCGCGGGATGTCTGAGAACTCGGCTCAGTTCTGACCTGTCTGCCCGGAGGGAGCATCTGACTCCACAGGTCAAGGGCTCAGTCCCACAAGACCACCTTTCATTTCAGACTCAAGTGTTGCGAGCCTGGTTGTCCCCTGTGCTTCTGACTGGCTGGCTGTCAATCACAGGGTCCCAGGACCCCTCCTTGGGTTCGATTAATTTGCTAGAACAGCTCATAAAACTTCAGAAGACCCGTTTCCTCATAAGATTGCTGATTTATTAAAAAGCATATCAAGGATGTGAATCAACAGCCAGATGAAGAGATACGTAGGGCCAGGTCCTCAGTGAAGCTCAGGGAGATGCTGTCCTTCTGGAACTCGGGGCTCATCGTAGTGGCAGAGCATTCTGGTTTCCCAGCTTGGAAGCTCTCTGCAAAAAAAAAAAAAAAAAGGCGGGGAAGGAACTGTGTTTTGGGGGGTTTTACCGATGGTTCATTACATGGTCACGATGGAGGAAGTCGTTGCCATTGGCAGTCGATTCAACCTCAAGCCCTTCTGTCCTCCCTGGATATCAGGGGACGGACTGCAAGTGTCCATCCTGTAACCACAGGTGGGCTTCCTTGGCAACCAGTTCAGAACCCAGGGTGCTTTCCTAAAGTTACCTCGTTAACATAACAAAAGACACCTTAATAATGTGCAGGGCTCAGGAAATGCCAAGGGTTTGGGGAGCTCTGTGCCAGAAATGGGGACACAGACCAAGTGTTTCTTCATTGTAAACCACAGTATCACAGGAGGCCTCTGTCTCTGTTTTCACTGTTCCAGACATTTCTGCAAATGATTGGTGTGGTGAGTGTGGCAGTGGCAGTGATTCCTTGGGTGGCAATACCTCTGGTGGCCCTGGGTATCATTTTCTTCTTTCTTCGGGGCTATTTCTTACAAACATCGCGAGACATCAAACGTCTGGAATCTACAAGTGAGTACCAAAGCTTGCGGGCTGGGGCGGCAAAGCGGGCTCGCTTCCGTCCACGCCATGCTGCAGGGCTTTCCTGAAATTCTGCAGACGGCATGCCCACGTGTCTCACCCGGTGAACGTTCAGTAACTGAATGTTAAAACCACCGTTTGTCAGTGTGGCCTTTAAGGCAAATAGGCTAGTGTGCGTCAGCAGGCACCGGTAAAGTCACCAGCATGCAGAGACACAGCAGACGGTCCGTCCATCTTATTTACCATGCATCTGACCTGTGCCGGCCACCATACCAGTTTCAGGGGTGTATTGACTGCCTTTATCCCAGCCCTTAAGTTCCCAGTCGAAGGTGGTGACAGACACGTAGATAGCTAACCGTAATTCTGCGTGGTGGGTACTCTAACAGAGAATTACGTTTAAAAAACACAGCTGACTCAACAATGGGTGAACAATAATTCCCACCCAGAGGGTTGCTGGCGAAGGAGATGAAGGGAAGCCCTGTTTGCAGAGGCCCTTGATGAATGAGCTAGCAAAGGGAGAATTGTTACCCAGAGTGAGCTGCGAGTATGGTCTGGTCCAAGATGGGCTCAAAGAGCAGCTTTTGATTTCAGGCTGGTAAAGGGAGGCATGGTGTGGGCGGGCGGGGGGTGGGAGGTGACATGGAGGGCCCTCTCCAGAAGGGGCAGAGGCCTTCTCCCCGGCAGCCCTCTGGGACGCTCTGGCGGTGCTGTTCGTTGGGATGTGCGACCCCAGGGCACAGGGGCAGCTGGTTTCCCTGCCCTCGGCCTCGCTGACTTGCCCTGTCCCTGGCCTTTCTCTGCCTCCCCAGCTCGGAGCCCGGTGTTCTCGCACTTGTCATCCTCTCTCCAGGGGCTCTGGACCATCCGGGCCTACAAAACCGAGGAGCGCTTTCAGGAGCTGTTCGATGCCCACCAGGACTTGCATTCAGGTCTGTCCGTCCGACTCTGGAAATGGTTTCAAAGCAGGGGACACGCTGCTTCCTGAGGCTCAGCCTTCCTCTCAGGTGGCCTTGTGGGCTGGCGCTTCCCTCTGCCTCCCCCTCAGGCCAGCCCCACTTCCTGTCTCTGCCCCTCCTCACCTCCCCTGGCCCCGGCAGGACTCTGCCTCCCTCCGCTCTGCGTGCCCCTCGTCCCCAATTGCCTTCCTCCCCCTGACCCGCTTGCATTGTCCGTCCATCACCAGGCCCTGTGACTCTGTCCCTTTGGGGCAGGAATAAGCCAAATTTGTGTACATGTGAAGAGCCAGATAGTAAATATTTAAGGCTCTGTGGGCCATATTGGTGCTGTTGCCATTGTAGCCCAAACATAGACAAAGATAATACATCAGCAAATGGCTATGGCTGTGTTCCAATAAAACTTTATTTACAAAAACAGGTGATGGGCCGTTCTTGGCCCACAGGCTATAGTTTGCCAACTCTTTTTGCAGAGCGTGCAGGGTGGCAGAAGTGACTGAGGAAATCAGTTTCTTAATTATCAGATTTGCCATTGACATCTATTATTATCTGTATCATTTGAATTTTATTCTATGTAGAAATCTTAGAATTTCCTCAAAGTCCTTAAAATCCTGGCTCATCTTTCCAATCTTTGTCCTATTTTGAAGATCAAATGACCCTTCAAAAGCCATGTGCAGATCCCTTTAATGAAATGGCCATTTAGAGACAGGTTTTTAAGGGATCGACAGTGTGCTCGGGCCCCATCGTGAGTGTGGCGGGCGCTGGAGACAGACCAGGAGCTGTGCTCCCTGCTGTTGGAGACCTGGGAACGGGCAGCCACGTGCAAGGCCGAGCTTCGCATGGAGGCCCAGCCCTGGCAAGGCTGCACTGCTGAGCCCTTTTCCACGTCCTAGAGTGTGGTCGCATTTCTGTCTGCAGCCTGAGGGTGGACGTTTTTCAGCACACGCTCCCCACGCAGCCGCTGTGCTGATTCCTCAGTACATTGCACTTAGCTTTCTGGAATCTTCAGTTTCCGTGGGTGTGCCACGTTGCTGTCCTTTGTGTATACACCTTCTGTAGCTCAATGGAGCAAAACATTTCCCCTTGTTTGACAAAGTTAACGTGGTCTTTGTATTTTCTCGTTGTGCCCGCTGTGGTTCATACATCCAGAGGCTTGGTTCTTGTTTTTGACCACGTCCCGATGGCTCGCTGTGCGTCTGGATGCCATCTGTGCCATCTTTGTCACTGTTGTTGCCTTTGGGTCCCTGATTCTGGCAAAAAGTAAGTACAGATGGAAGTAACTAGTTGTGGTGTGGTTACAGTGTGGATTTACAAGTGTTAAATGCTCTTGCCACCTTGTCTAATGTCGTGTACTGTTGGGTCCTCGTGAATTTGTACTGAAGCGCCGGCTGGGGGTCAGGTTGGGTGTGATTCTGCAGTATGGCGCACGTGGAGGATCACTTGGGTGTGGGTGGGTTTCTTTGGTCTTTCCATTTGAACTGGACCAGACCTACGCAAATGCAGCGGCTGCCCCTCTGAACATCTGGGAGTGGCTGGTGGTTGTGAAGCCAGGACCGAGTTTACTGCTGAGCATCTTGTCCCGCTGAGGGCTTTGGGTTTTAGCTGTAGAACTACTCAGTTCTCTGAGTTGGCGGTGCCTGATGCCCTGGGTGGCAGGAAGCACGTCACCCTCATGGCCTCGTGGGTGCCTGAAGCGCAGGTGGTGGCATGCATGGCTTGAGTTTTCCATCCCAGAGCCTGTGTTTCACAGACCATGCGATCCCAGTATTCAATGACAAAACAGTGAGGGCCATAGTCTAGATTTGCAAGTACTGGCTCTTCGTACCCATGGCTTTGTTTTTAGGGGTTTCCAACTGCCATGGCCTTGGACCTCGTAGGTGAAATGACATAGTGGCCCCAGAAACCTAGTGAGGAAAGTCTAAATCGTGACTTACTCTCCATGTCACCCTGCCACGTGTACCTCAGTCCTGTTGGGATTCATAAACTCATTGAATAGCCTTTGTGCATTCCTAGTGGGGTTTGTGTTTTATGGGTTTTGTGTTGGGGTTTTTTTGATATCATGATCTCAATCAACAGATAATAAGCGTATAGCCCTTACTGTTACTATATGCAAAGTGTTTCAATATTTTCAAGGGACTCCTCTTGGTCAAGTGACAGAAGGAGCCAGACTGCAGGTTAACAGTGGGACTGACCTTATCCACCCCCTCCCTTTGCCTCGTTTAGCTCTGGATGCCGGGCAGGTGGGTCTCACGCTGTCCTACGCCCTCTCGCTGATGGGGATGTTCCAGTGGTGCGTCAGGCAAAGCGCCGAAGTCGAGAATATGGTAATGTTTATCGTAATGTCCTCAGCCTTTTCAAGTCCCCTTGCCATTCAATAGCATAAAAGCACTTCTTATGTAAAATATTAGAACTGTTATTTTTACATCGTAGCTAACAGAGTTTTTTAGATCCTCCTTCCATCTGTTTAAAGTTAATGTAAAATAAAATATATGCATCTTTTGCTCAGCCTTGTGTGTGCTATGTCAGCAGGTTTTATATTCATCACAAGCTGTCTTCAGATGTCATAAATGTCTCCGTGGGAGAGAGGCTCTGAAATTCTGGAGAGGATGCAAGCTCATTTTTTAGAAGCCTGTTTATTTTTGTTTCTTAATGGGTTATTCCTCTTTCCTGGTAAAAGAAAAATTCAGTATTTAAAGGTTTCTTTTTTGTTTAATGAATAGGTATCTCCTGCCCCATTTTGGCATTTATTCTTGTCTCATTGAACCCCTGAATTTGCTGGTGTCCCATTTCTCTGGTGGGACAAGCTGCCTCTCGGAACTGTTAGTCCAAGGTGTGGCGTCACGCTTGTTTAGGGGGACTCGGTCAGTACGTAAGTGATCTCCTCTGGGGGGCATTTGCAGCTTCTCCTAAAAACGAGGAGACAATAAAACTAAAACATTTTCATTTTGTTCTTCTAATCAGGCAGAGAGTGACTATTAAAACGGGGCTTGACGACCATGCGGTTTAATTCATCTAGGACAGGTGGCGTTTCGGTAGCATAAGTCATGGATTGGTGGCTGGGAGTATTCTTTTCTTGACGAAATGTTCTTTGTGTTGTATTCAGGTGTGAAAAGTGGATGGATGACCTCGTAGCGTTCATGTCTCTAGTTCTTTTACTTTCACTGTAATGTTGAGGGAAGTGGAAGCGTCAGAGGCGATCATCTAAACCTCATCACACTCCTCCTTCTCTCCTTGGGGATGTTAGGGTCTGCGATGTCCTTAGCCAACTGGGTCTGAAAACAGAACGATTCCTTTGCAGTCTCTGAACATCCACGAACAAGGCCCTCCATCCCTCACCTGTGCGATGCCACGTGTCTTTCAGATGATTTCGGTAGAGCGGGTGATGGAATACACAGACCTGGAGAAGGAAGCGCCTTGGGAATCCCTGAAACGCCCACCACCAGCCTGGCCCCATGAGGGCGTGATTGTCTTTGACAACGTCAACTTCACGTACAGTTTGGATGGGCCTCTTGTCCTGAAGCACCTGACAGCCCTCATTAAAGCGAGAGAAAAGGTTTGTTCAAACCGTCTTGCCTCTTTAAAATGTCAACCAAAGATTTAGCAGTCTACCTGCTTCATGGCTTCCTCGTATGTAAATTAGATTGGCAATTATAGGTAAATCTTTCCTGGAAACTGACCGTGAACGTGAACACCAACATTTCTTTCCTCGTGGTGTGCACTGCCTTGTGCTGGTTGCTGAGCCCTGGGCCCCAGGGTTGGACCTTCACCTGACCCAGGATATTCGATCCAACATCTAATCATTCATTCCTAAGGTCTTGGAATGAATGAAGGGCCTGGAAGTCAACCCTGGCTCTCCAATATCTAGTTCCTATCGAGTCTGAGTTCTTTGTATTTTTCAGATCCTTCTCCTCCTTCCTCCCAAGGATGGCCTTCAGTTCCAGCCGTCCTCTGTCCCTTGGCCCATTCTGTAGACCTGGCCTCCTTCAACCCATCCCTTCGTCCCTTGCTCTCATTCCCCCGCCCTCCCACCAGCAGACTGCTTCTTTCTAAGACACCCATCTGCCCAATCCTTACGGGCCCCCTCCTGGCCTGGGCGAGCCCCCGCTGGAACCACAGCCAGGCCCTAGGTCCTCTCCAGCAGGCGCTATGTGGTCAGCACTCAGGCACCAGAGATGAGTCTGGAATCCATGACCCCGTCAGGACTCTGGAACCAGAGCCCCCAGCTGGAGGCAGTAAAGGCCCAGAGACTCACTCAGAGTCAATGAAAGGAAACCCAGGGGCTCCAGGGATGATTCATGTGGGGTACTGACAGGAGGTGTGTGATGTGGGACTTGGGGCTCTCAGCTGAGGCTCTTAAAGAAGTGGTTAAAGCAGAACAGACGAGACTGCAGAAAGCTCTCTCCCACCTACCCCTTCGGCCTCAGTTCATAATGAGCCCATGTACCCTGGGCTCGGGTAGCGTATAGGTCCTCCTGAAGCATCCAGCCCTCCTGGCTCCGTGACCTCAGCAACCCTCTCCTTCCAGTATTGGGCTGGTGAAAGCCCCCCTGTTTTCAGAGTCGACTCCAATGCATCTGCCTCTGCGAGACCCTCAGCTCTACCACAGCACATCATATTAAAAGATAGCATTTATAGTACACGAGTGTCATAGGATTTGTCACAGTAGCCAAAAGTCAGAAGCAACCCAAGTGTCTATTAAGGGATTAAATGGATAAACAAAATATGGCAGATCCATTTAATGGAATATTATTCAGCCTTAAAAATGGAGAAAATTTTGTCCTCTGGATGAGCCTCGAGGACACCATGCTAAACGAAGCAAGCCAGGCACAGAAGAACAAAAGCTGTGTGGTTCTGCTTGTATGAGGTGAGGAGAGCAGTCAGATTCGTAGAGACGGAAAGCAGGCTGGTGGCTGCCAGGAGCCGGGAGGAGAGGGGAATGGGGAGTTAGTGTCTAACAGGTACAGAGGGTTTTTTTGTTTGTTTGGTTTTGTTTGTTTGTTTTTTTGTTTGCAAGGCAGAAAGAATTCTGGAGACTGGTTGCACAACAATGTAAGTATACTTAACACAACTGAATTGTACCCTTAAAAAAATGCTTACATTGGGCCCTGGTGTGGCTCCATGGATTGGGTGCCAGCCTGCAAAACATAGGGTCGCCATTTCGATTCCCAGTCAGGGCACATGTCTGGGTTGCAGGCCAGGTCCCCAGTAGGGGGTGTGTGAGAGGCAACCACACATTGATGTTTCTCTCCCTTTCTCCCTCCCTTCCCCTCTCTAAAAATAAATAAATGAAATCTTTAAGGATACGTCGGTAAACTTTGTGTTCTGTGTATTTTACCACAATTGAAACATAAAAGATAGCACTGATGCCATGCTTGGCCATTTCGGGTCTGAGCTCACAGTGCGCTGAGGCTTCTGAAGGTCAAGGAGCATCTTACCTTCATCCGTGTTCCCCAGGAAACGGCACTCCGTGGGGCACACGGTGGGTGCCCAGGGACCGCTGGCTGGGAGGGCGAGTAGTGCACAGGTGTGGGGCGACCCGCAGCCAAAACAGACGCTCGAGACAGCTCCTGTAAACAGCGCATTACCTGGATGTGTTAAACACCTTAAGAGCTGCTCTTTTAAGCTCTCCCTCCACCACAGACCCATTTAGTGGACTATAGCCATAATTTAATGAATGATACCCTTGTGCCGTGAAAGAATCAGCATTCAACTTAATGCCCTAATGATACCCAGGGAGCAGCGTTAGCGAGTCACGCGGCACAGGCTGGCTCCTCATTCTTTCCCGTTTTATTGTAGGTGGGGAAGAGGGTGAGGTGCTGCGTCGGGAAAACCGTAACTGTCGCTCCAAGCTGCGTCAGGGAGGCTCGCTCGCTGGCAGACGGCGTGCCCGTCGGGTTTCACGGGCCAGACATAATTCTGTTAAATTGCCCACGCCTTAAGTTTCCCTCGGAACCCGACACCATGAATCATCTGAGAAACTCAGCCGAACGACTCAGAAACTTAACAGGTTTGAATTCTTCAATCTGAGAAACAACCCCCAAGGCATAGGATTACCTGAGACTCTAAAATGCTGGAGGGAAAATGGAGCTTGGAGACTGAGTTACAATAACTCCAAGAACTTGACTGTGATTGATGTCTTGGGTCAGCTCACAGCGTCACCTTTAGCCCCGTTCGTGTATTTAGAGGTTGTATCCAGCGGGTGTAGCCATGGCGTGATTTCACTCTGCCCGTGAAGACCCCGGGTTTGATCTCCCCCACCCCGGTGCCACCCCCGTTATTCCAGGACACCCCTTCTCTCAGGCGTTGGACTGCGAGAGGCCGTTGCAGGGGACACGGGAATGTGTCAGCACAGCAGAATGGTGCTTCATTAAACTCCTTCACTTATTTCCTCCGCTGTCCAGATTCCTGGAAGTTGCAGTAAACAAGACAATCTAATAAGCACTAAATGGGATTCTAATTCACAGAAGAAATAGCAAGGAAATAAAGAACCCAAATGAGGCAAATAGCACCCTAGGCCTTCCTGGTTAGACTCTAAACACTGGCTGCATTTTTCATTTAGATGATTTTGTGGTTGATTTGATCATTTTAGAGAGTACTGAGCCATTTCAAAGCATTTTCCAGCTCTAGAGGTAGATTGATTTTGGTTTATTATTATTTTTTTCTTGCTCAGAGCTATTACTTGGATAATACATTTTACAGATGTGTACTAGACCTTGCTATAATGTGCAAAAATATGAGTTTCCTACATTTGCTCCTTTTTTACATAATACTTTCTCAGAAACCCGGCCCCTCACTCCCAGATGGTCCCACTTCCCATGTTGCCTTCTGCTTCCTTACTGCTCAGACTTGGCGCCAGAGCCGGCAGCCCCTCTGTCCCCTGGGGCTTCTTAGAAATGCAGAATCTCAGAACCACCCAGAGCTTCCAGCTCAAAGTCCTGTTTGAAAGACCCTCCCGCCCCCTCAAGTTATAGCCCATGATTTCCACGAAATGTCCTCTGACAGTTTGAAGTTAAGCTCGTGGATTACCCCAGCCCCTATTGACTGAGCATGATGCTCTAGAAAGTTCTATGTCACTTGCCACCCTACTGATTTATTTACTTGTATATTCTGCATATTGGGGGTTTGCGCTATAATCTCATTCTGTGTGATTCTAAATTGATGCATTTATTTGTATCTTTTCAGTAGAGTCTTGTCTTCAGCTCAGGCAGTTTTGCATCCTGCTGTCGGGCCTTCCCCACACCAGCCTCCTGCCGAGATGGGAGGTATTCCATGGTGGGCCAGGCCCCGCCTGGGCCCAAGGCATAGACAGCCGGGCGGGGCAATATTACTTGAGGCCCTTTAAAAAATTAGCCTCCCTGCCTCAAGCAGGGCACTATGTGGAACATAGGGTGCTGCTTCCTGGCTGCCCTGTGCACCAGTGGCCGCAGTTTTCTCTCCCAGCCCCAGGTGTGGGTGCCTGTTCTCCCTGTTGACAGCCAGCCTGCCCAACCTCGGGTACCAGCCCCCCCAACTTTGGGTACCCTCTCTGCTCATTTGTCCCACCCACCACGTTTCACGTACCCACGTGCACCTCATACTTTCGCTGCCTGTCAATAGGATCCATATGGCTGGCCATTTCCTTTAACCTGCACCTCTCCCCACTGTATCTCTTCTAGCTAAACAGAGGGACACAAGATGCCAGGCCATCTAAGTGACAAGGAGGCTGTGAGCAAGTGGACAACAGGCAGACACCCCTGGGTTTGCGTCCTGCCACTTCTAGACTCTTATCGCAGGCCGGTTAATCAATCTTAGTAAGCCCCTATCTTCTCTCTTGCAATGGAAGTAATAGGACCTCACCTCTAGGGCTGCTGTACCACTTAAACAAGATAAGGCCTATCAAGCACCTGCTCGCATGAGGCCAGCACAGAGCAAACGCTTGGACAGACAGCAGTGTCCTTATCGCAGCCTGAGTTGGGCGTAACCTCTCCCACTGACTGCCTCAACGGCTGTCTGCCCCACAACGAGGAGGGGTTGGCCCTTTGCAGTCCTACTTATGGTGACGGGATCCATCTGCCACATGAGTCTTTTCTGTTTGGCTTATTGTGTACTTAGACACAATGGTAGCAGATTTTCCATAAATCTCTCCAGCTGGAGGTAAACTCCTCAACCCTCAGTGAGATGCCTCATTTGGGCAGGGCACCACAGGTAATACCTATCCTGCAATGGTGGGCCTGTTACAGATCCTGCTGTCAGCACATCCCATCCAGCAGAGGGAACAGGTAGTACAAAAACAGCTACCGTGGCTCTGGCTGGTGTGGCTCAGTGGATTGAGTGTGGGCCTGCGAACCAGAATGGTTGCCGGTTTGAGTCCCATCAGGGCATGTGTCTGGGTTGTGAGCCAGGTCACCAGCTGGGGGTGTGTGAGAGGCACCCAATTGATGTTTCTCTTCACACGTTGATGTTTCTCTCCCTCTCTTTCTCCCTCCTTTCCCCTATCTCTGAAAATAAATTTAAAAATTATTTTTTAAAAAATAGTTCCTACTCTTGAATTAAAAAAAAAACAAACTGCTACGGTGTAAGATAGAAGGAGGTCGCAGTTTTTGTTGAAGTTTGGAAGAAGAGATGACATCCATTAGGGGGCAGGCAGAATGTTGCCAAGAAATTGGGCCTTTGAGATAGAATTTGTGCCATGTGGTCAGGATTTCAGTGGGTGGAAGTGCACATGAAAGCTATTCCAGGGGATAGGACCAGCATTTGCAAAGGCCCAGCGCCCTGATTCAGTGAAGGAAAGACTAGGCACCTGCAGAGTCTTCAGGGAGATGGCCTGCCAGGTGTGTAACACCCACTTTCCCTTTTAATCCTCACCTGCACCTAGTACTCGCGAGGAGGCTGGCTGAGGATGGAGTGGTTAGTTGGGACAGTTTTGTAGAAGGGGCTTCCCGGCGCACAGACAATCACAGAAGTGCTCTTGGGTGATTCAGCCTGGGAAGCGAGGGCACGTGGACCATAGTGGGAAGATGCGAGAGGCGGGAAGCTATTATCTGTTGTGTACTCCTAGCAGGATGCAATGCGGAGAGTGATTCCGCTCTTTGAAATGAAGCTAATGGTGGTTAAAACAAAATAATAACACGCAGGTTTGTGAACGTGCAGGGAAATGGGCAGGAGTGGAAATTGGTATCATATTTCTGGAGGGTAGTTTGGCAGTACTTCGCTGCCTCTGGAAATGTGCACACCTGTTCTCAGCACTTCCACACCTAAGAATGTATCTTCAGGAAATAATGAAGGTCGTTTGCCAAGATTTAACTTAAGGATATTTAACAGAGAGTTATTTATAATAATAAAGTATCTACAGTTAGGGAGTTTGATGGATAAACGATCACATACTGTAATATTATGTAGCCATTAAAATAAGTGTTATGAAATAGTAAACAAAAGCAGGTTATAATAATATATTCATATTAATCCCATTTTATTTAACTATGTGAGCTAGTATCTTTAAGAATACATGCACACAGGTCCAGAAGGAAATACATCAACATCTTAAGAATGGCTTTATCAGAGTGCTGCGGTCACTGCTAGTGTTCACTTTCTTTCCAATTTACTTGCAGTGAATATGATTAAGAATAGAGAAAAGGGATGGTTTTATTTTGTTTGTTGTTCTTTTAAGGGTCATGCAGCCTTGCACACAGGTAATGACCGGGCATTATAATGAGGGAATTGGGGTCATGAAACATTGCAGAAGTAGAATCTGAAGGGTCATGCCGGTGTGGGAAAAAGCTAGAAATAAGGAGACTGTTTTGAGCCTGTGAGCCTGGAAAAGAAGCTAGGAGATTAAAGTGGGGAAGTCAGGAGAAGGGCCTGTAGTTGTGAGTGGGGCTTTGGGCGTCGGTCACATTGAATTAGACGAATGAAGAGAGACCTGGGGGCAAATGTCCACTGCAGAGGTGTGGTCATCAGAGACCAGTGTTGGCCCAACTGAGAAAGCACAAAGGGGCCGTTGCCTAGCAGCTAAAATAAGACTGTCTCCGAGGTGTCTCTTTGGTGTTAATGAATGCAGACGTACTGATGTCGGTGACATTCTCCGTGGGCGTTTGGCAAAACCCACTGGGGACCTGTCACAGACTCAGGCTTAGTTTTGGTGACCGAACAGCAGAGAGAAGTAGAGGCAGGTTTTCTTTTGTTTTTCTCACTGTCCTCACTTGAGTTTAGCGCACAGGGTCTTGTGGTGGTGAGCAGCACAGAGTGCCCCTGCCATGTCTGGGCCAGTCACCACGAATCCACATGTGTTCCAGCTGGAGCACAGGGGTCAGCTCCGGTGGCGCTGAAGGGTAGTGCAGGAGTGTGCGCACATTCTCAGAGGCGTGGCTTCTTGTCTGTGAGTTCGTGTACACACGAGAACACCAGGAATACTGGGTTGGCCCGAAGGTTCGTTTGGTTTCTTTCTGTAAGGTGGTTCTAGTAGCACTTCATTGTCTTTTAACTTCGTTTGAAACAATTTTGTTACATTGTATTGTGACGGCCATCATATCAGTGTGCATTAAAAAAGAGTTTATCAAAATTGGTGAATTTTTATGCAGCCATTTTAATATTGGAAAGGGAAGAGAATACGCAATATTTTGGGCATATCGTACTTTATTATTTCAAGGAGGGTAAAAATGCAGCTGAAATGCAAAAAAACCCCACAAAAAACCAGATTTGTGCAATGTATGGAGAGGTGCTTTGACTGATCAAATGGGTCAAAGGTGATTTGTGAAGTTTCATTCTAGAAACTTCTCACTCGACGATGCTCCACATTCTGGTAGCTCAGCTGAAATCAATAGCAGACAAATCAACACATTAACTGAGAACAATCAACATTATATCATGCAGGAGATAGCTGACCTACTCAAAATATCCAAATCAATAAAGTTATTGGTGAAAAGGAAAAATGTGTCTTTTATTTTGTGGAAGAAACTAAACGGACTTTTTGGCCAACTCCATACCCCAAAAAGCACCCGAGCCATGCACGAATGCACTGTGACCTGCCTGTCCGCAGAAAAGGGCCCACCCGTGAAATACAAAGGAGTACTTACCATAAGGTACAAAAATGGCTACAAAGGTAGTAAAATCGGCTGAAGCCATTTTTCTTATACTTAACCTCTGTAAACTTGTTTTTTGAGAAAAAAAAAGTCACTTGCCTCCCCACGCAGGTGTTATTCCTGAGGGCAGTCTCTTAACGAACTCCCTTCTCAGGGTGGGCTTCTCGGGGAACCCCCCCGGGGACAGGAAGTGGGGACTTGGATGAGTAGACGTATGTAAGTTTGGGAAGGAAGGATGTCGTACCTGGGGTGTTCGATTCAGTGAAAGTGGAGGCAGGTTCGTTCCTCTGAGTGAGGACGCACACTAACCCTCACAGTGTTGCAGTGTTAGAGGAAAGTCAGAAAGAACTTCAAACGTTCCAGCAGCAGGTAAATGGCTGAGTAAATTCTGACATATCCTTTGGACAAAATACCTAATCAAGAAAAGGGTGTATGAGCATAGAAAAATTGTGGTTTAGTGAGAATGAGGAGACTCAAATCTATGGAAGAGGTTTGAACGTGACCTGGAAAATCCACCCTGGAGGTAGGAAGGGAGCTTCCTAGGGTCTGATGAAAGGAATGCCACCTTGCCTGATGGCCCCAGTCAGCTAGTCGTGTGATTAGCCAATAATTTTGACATGGAAGCAGTGGTGAAGACGAAAAAGCAAAATTAATACAGTCAGAAAAGCAGTATCGTCAAGAGACATAGTTTGGTTATAGTGGTTCAGGGCCTAGATGCAGGACTGGGGTCTTGGGTTCAAATCCTGGTGACACCATTTAAGAATTGCAGGCAGCCTGGCTTTTCTCAGGCACGCAAAAAGTGCCATGCCAGGAGCCCTGCTCTCTGAAAGGTCCCGGTTGAAAGCCCTGCTGATGCTATCTTGAAATCGTTAATAATTTCATCTTCGAACATGTGTTTTGTTAAGACTGACGGGACAATGGAATGTGCGTGGGAGCAGAGAAAACAGGCCGACGTGCGTGTCCCCCGTTGCTCGCTGCCTCCCTTGCATGTAAAAAAAGATAAATTCTGTTTTGAAATGCTATTACTGATTTTGCAGATTACGCTTTACATCTTTGGAGGTATTCAAATGAGAAAATGTATCTAGTTCCCACCATGTCATCAGTGCCCAGAAAGGTTTAGTTCTGTGTTGGAAGCGCCGAGTTTTAGAAATCTACTGAATTAATTCACTGATGAGTGAAAGCAGGTCTTATGCCCCCTCACTGATTCCGGATTCCTAAATAGAGATCTCTCATGTCTTGGGAACCTCCCAGCAGGGAATTTTCAGTTGGGCAAGCTCACTGGTTAAAAAAAAAAAAAAAACCAGTTTCTGCGTACAGATGTAAATGTACACAGCTAAAAGCCAGGTTTTACAATGCTGTTCCATTCCTGACCAGCATTTTACGTGCATTACATTCTTTGATCTTATTGTCAGCGCACTTAATTTCTCTCTGCTTTAGTTTTAATAACTAGACTGATACTTGACACATTTCTTTCCCAAGGAGAAATTTATAACTATTAATTGGTTTGTGAAATGCCCTTTGAACGGCTCAGATGAAAGGCCTCATATAAATAGCAAATGTTATTTCCATTGTTGTTGTTGTTGATTCCATTATGTGTATTTTGGCTACTCACTGTGTTTTAAGACACTGAGACCTGCATTTCAGAAATTTAAGATGTATCCTTTCAAGACAGAACATAACCAGACTTTTAACATCAGGAATGACTTAGTTTCTTTACCAAACAACAATTCCTCTTAGAAGCTCGAACTCTGGGAAAATGAATACTTGTTTATGTATAACACTTCTTACTTGACCTGTGGACATATCAATAACATTACCCAAGAAATTGCAAGGTTCACAATTCCCAGACACAGGAACGAAGCTAATTTAAAAGCTGACTTCTCACTGACCACATAGGAGACACTGGCTCCAGGAGATTGATTCTCTGGTTTTTAACTTTTCTTTAGACAGAGTCAATTGTAACCAGGGGCCGTTCCCCACCAACCCCCACCCCAGGGACATTTGTCAGCATGTGACATTTTTGGTTGTCACAGTTTGGGGGTGCTGCTGGCATCTGGCAGATAGAACACTGGGAGACTGGCAAACAGCTAACAATGCTCAAAACAGCCTCCACACATACCCAACGAGCAGTTATCTGGCCCGAAATAGCAACAGCGTCGAAGTTGAGAAACTCAGACTGCATTGAGCAAAGAACGTCCTTAATTCCTCTGCAACAGGCAAGGCTTCTCCTAGGTCTGGCGCGTATTGTTTTTTCTTAGTCTCTCCTGGATCTCTTCACAGGTCGGCATTGTGGGAAGAACAGGAGCTGGAAAGAGTTCCCTCATCTCAGCCCTTTTCAGATTATCAGAACCCGAAGGTAGAATCTGGATTGATAAGATCTTGACAACTGAAATTGGACTTCACGATTTAAGGAAGAAAATGTCAATCATACCTCAGGTATGCAAGTCAGAGCATTCTCCCATGTTCTTTTCATAAGGGCACCCGAGTTTGGTTGCTTTTAATTTTATTGCTTTTTAAAACCGAATTAAAGGGGTGAGCCATTCCTCCCAGCAGAGCGGATTCTGAACTGCAGGTATTCTCAGCAGAGATTTTTGTCAGCTGCCAGGTTTTGTTTGTGTGTCCGTTCATTTGTTGTTGTTGGGGTGTGTGTGTGTGCGCGCACGTGAGAGAGAAAGAGAGAGAAGCAGATTTAATAACTTACCTAGACAGATTTCTGGACTCAAACTTCCCCAGATTCCCAGGTTTATCTGCCGATAACCCCAGAATTCCGAGAACAAAATGGTAAATGGTTTGTGTAGCACTTGAGAGATTTCTGTAGGAAAACATGGTTTTTAAGTGACTTAATGATGGAATTTTGCTGTTGGAAATGAAACTACCTTTTCACAGGCGGTTATCTCCATGAAGGCTTTTTGGCGAAGCTGTATGGCTTTGAAAATTTGGGAGTGTGTGGGTGCTTTGGGGAGACCTGTGGAACTCTAGCCATGAGCAAGGGAGACAGACCAGGGAGGCAGTACGGACAGTGAGGAAGGACGTGAGACAAGGAACTCCGTCTCCCCGCACCTCACTTTTTCTCTCCAGTATAAGGCAGCCAGTAATCCCAGCGCCAAGAGTTGTTATCGCGACAAAATGGGTAAGTACGTGTGGACTGCTTCCCGTGCTGTGATGATGGAGGGCTGAAGCGACCATCTTTTCCAGGGCTCTGATTTTATTTTCTTTTATTCTGCTGCTTATAAAAGTATAACTTTCAGGAAGTGTTCTGGAGATTGGGTTATGGATACAAGAAGAGTCCTGTCACTCCTGTGGTTCATGCACTCGACATAAATTCAGAAAATGTGGCCCTGGCCCGGTGGTTCAGTTGGTTGGAGTGTTGTTCTGTGCACCAAAAAAGGTCGCAGGTTCGATCCCTGGTCAGGGCATTTATCTGGGTTGTGGGTTCGATCCCTAGTCAAGGCGAGTACATAGGGAAGGCCGCCAATCAATGTTTCTCTCTCTCCCCCTCTTTCTCTCTTTCTAAAAATCAATAAAAAGATCTTCAAGTGAAGATTAAAAAAAAATTCAGAAAATATTTGTGGAGCAATTACTGTCCTCCAGGTGTAGAGCCGAGGGCAACAGAGGCCTCTGCCCACTGGCCCCAGCCCTCAGCTCCGCCAGCCTGCCCTCTGCTTGGACACTTACACACAGTCAGCTCCAGCCTTGCTCATGTTGTTTTTAAATTTAGGGGTTTTGTTTTATGCTCTATAATCGTCTGGCCATCAAGGGAAGCTGAGAAAAAACACACACCTTGAGACAAGAAACCCAGAGAGAAGACGAGGCACTTGTGGCTATAACGAGGTCTTAAGTGCCCGTTTATATGGAAGCACGTAGGACGTGGTGTCCAGCAGGAAGGAGAATGGAGGCATGTGTCCCATGACAGAGCACAGCAATTGCGCCCCACTTCTGGCCTCTAAAATAACTGGAATTACCCTCAGTAATTTTGAAATCGGTGCATCCCTTTCAGAAGGATAGTCAGATGCCCGCTCACACACCCACGAGGTTGACGAGTATTAAAAAAGCCCCAGAAAATAACAAGTGTTGGAAATTAGGTAGACAAATTGGAACCCTTGTGCATGGCTGGTGGGACTATAAAGGGGTACAGCCACTGTGGAAAGCCGGATGGGGACTCCTCAAACAATTAAAAATAGATTTATCGTATGATGCAGCAGTTCCACGTCTGCGTATAAACCCCAAAGGATTGAAAGCAGGGTCTCGAAGAGATAGCTGTGTGTCCATACCTTACTCACGGTCACCAAAAAGCAGCAGCTCCCTGCGTGCTCACGGACGGACGGACGGACGGATGGACGGATGGATGGACGGATGAGACATGGGCCATCCATGCCGTGGGGAGAAGGAGGGAAACTTGGACACGGGCTACAACACAGATGAGCCTCAAGGACATTGTGATAAGTGAAATAAGCCAGTCACCAAGGAACAGCACTGCATGGCTCCCCTTCTCGGAGAGACGCAGAGTAGTCCAATTCGTAGAGACGGGAGGGGGGGATGACTGTGGTGGGCAGGGGCTTGGAGGAGAAGGGGGCTGTTTAAGGATTCAGTCTTGGTCGTGCGGATGGGAGGGGCTCTGTGCCTGGGGGTGGTGGCAGCCGTACAGCAGCGTGAGTGCGTTTAACCCTTCGAACTGTCCACTTGGAGTGGCGAAGGTAGCGCATTTTATGTGCATTTTAACCGAGTTTTTAAAAATTGTTTTAAAGATGTCCCTTTCAGGAAAAACAGAAAGAAATCCTCACGCATAAATCCTCGCATTGAAAGAGTCCCCTGGCTCTCAGATTCGTGGCTTAGTGACCACAGAGTAAGATATGAGTGTCAGTTCCCATGTTTTATAGCTCGCTTGTTCCCATCTCTGAAATGGGCCAAAGAGATTTACTTAGCAGAAACAAAGGGCCTGTCCAGAAAGTGCTTTCACAGCCTTGGACGGAAGAATCTAGAAACGTGTCCTGTGTTCCTTTTAACGCTTCTTCGTAAGAAATGGTGTTAGGCTTGTGTAGATAAAAGAACTGTATAAATAGAGAAATAACGTTCGATGACTCCTGGCTCTTCCAGTGATGTTTTGGAAGCACATCTGAGCAACGACTACATAGACCTTGACATCACCCACCGGGGCTTGGTTCAGTTCCATCAGTTCCACCCTGCTTCTGAGCGTGCTCTCCATGCGTCTCCAGAGCCCGTGCTTACACAACAGTGCGGAGCTTTGTATCCATGCAGATAACGATCGCCAACCATTGTAAACTCAGAACCTTTTTTTTTTTTTTTTTCACTTTATGTGCCTTTGCCTCCAAGGCATGGAGTTTGTTGATTAAAGAGAGTGTGTCAGGAGAGACTGCCCTGTGTACAGGGGGTCCCAGAGTATCACCCAGGAGACAGCCAGGGGTAGAAACTTCTAGAGCAGAGACCGAGTGTCAACACCGTCCGTCTCTGCCTCCTAAGGAGCGCATGGCCTCGAGGAAGTCGCACGGCCTCTGAGGTTCGCCAGCCCCCGTAATTTCCCCCGGCAGAGTTGTCCTGAAGAGGGAACTGGATGAGAAAATGATAGGGCCCTGTGCCTGGCTCTTAGGGATGCTTGGTAAAGAGTAACTGTGGTTATTAAGGACAGGGGGCACTGGCCTTGTGTTGCTATGTAAGTAAAAACAGTGAAACATTCCAGATGGACTTTGCTCTTTAATTTCTACTTACGTTTTTGTGGTCCTTGGTGGTTTTTTCATTGATTATTTATAACATAAAGCAAACTGTTTATATACATTTAAAGAATGAAGCCAAGAAAGAAAAGAAATCTATATAAATTTAAAGAGTGAAACCTAAATAAATAATAAATAAATGAGGGGAGAAAAGGCATTCTGGGGTGAGGAGAAATCTCTCCAACGTTCGCCCCATAAGGAACAGCAGGTCTGACACTTGTTTTTGTCCTGTGTTCTGGCTGCCCTCCCAGCCCTTCCTGACCACCGCTCTGCACCCCATCCGCCCTCCGCAGTCCCCCATAGGACCCCTGGCATTTTCCCTCCGCTTTCCGTGCATCCCCAGCTGTCCCCTGCCTCTCCCTGGGGACAGGCCATGTCTCTCAGTTTCTTTGCTGTGACTCACCTTGCAGTTCCCGGCCAGTCACACAAATAGGGAGAATAATTCCCAACACCTGAGGGATCTTGAACACATTTTAGCCTCTGTCCTTATCTCCAAGATTGGAAAACAGATGCACAGGGGCCTTAGCCCCCTTTCCAGGTCAGCCTCGGAGCCGGGATTCAAATTTCATGCCAGGAGATTCCCAGCTCCTGCACCTGCTGCCCCGCCGGGGACGTAGACGCCCTCCGGACTGCGGTCCATGGTAGAACTGGGTGGTATCGTTTCTGTGTGTGTGCATGCCCGCGCACATACACACAGAAACTAAAATTTCCCAAGATGATACTGCTCTGTGCTCTGCACTCTCTTTTCTGTTGTATTCATTCTAAGCTCGTTTATATAAAAGACAGAATGATGATCACGAGGCACAAAATTGATTTCATGATCCGTTGGCTTCACATGCAGTGTGATGAAGGCTGTCCCTGGCTGTCCCCTGTTTGCTTGGACTCCAGCTCCTCTTATGTTCCGGATTCTCACAGCATTCCTGCAAGGTTAACCCTGTTTTCAGTGAGGGACTGAGGCCTGGGGAGATGAATCACTTACCCCGACTCAGACAGCTAATAAGCAGTAGACTGAACTCAGGACTGTCCAACTCCAAATCTTTCTCTCTCTGTTTCGACTGGTGCTTGTTGAATTGAATGATGTTCTCATCAGATATTTTACCCATTTTTCCTGCCACCCTACTCACAAAGAATTCCCCTAAACCAAAACAAAAATGAATAAATATAGAACAGTATTAAAAGCTATTTCTCCTGGTGCTATGTCCCTCATTTGGACAGTACGGTGGTTTTGAAAAACTGAATTATTTACTTTGCCCTTAAAATTCAACTTGCACTCACTGCTAAAAGAAAATCAACTTGGAAAGGGCTTACCCACTAATGTGCCATGGGCTAGTAAGTGTCAGGAAAAGACACTCAGAGTCTTGCCTTGCCAGAGCTAAGAACCGTCCCTCTTGGCAATGGCTGTCTGCAGCAAACTTACCCCCCCCCCACACACACACCAATGAATAGGAAGCAGTGTTGCTTGTGTCTCAAGACCCTGATTTAGGGAACCTAGGAAGTTCCGAGCAGACCGCGCAAAGGCGGAAGGGATGCGGTGTGTTTCCTTTTCTGCAGCTTTGCTGAGCTGGGCCCTCGGGGTCTGCCCTGGCCGCGTGCTGGCTGTGGTCTGTGATCCTGGGCCCCTCGGCGAGCTTCTGTGGCAGTGTCTCTCCTCTAGGCTCGTCCCCGTCACTCCAGACTCTCCCGTGAACGGGTGGAACGGGGAGAGGTGCGGTGGCGGCAGAGACCTCGGCAGGAACAGAGGCCAGGGATCAGTGCCATGCACACAGTGGGGCTAGTCCTGGAGGGAGCGTTCCAAAACAAACAGTCCCTCAGTGATTTCTTTAAAACAGAACAGGTAGCTGAAATTTAAACGGCTGTTGTTCTCACGACCCAAAACAGTTAAAAATAATGTCCCCTAAAGAGAACACCAAGGAGAGATTATATCCAGGGAGTAGCTTGCTTATCTGAAGGGATCTAGAACAATGTCTTTCAGAACTTCTGTGGATGGGTTCTCTCTACCCTGAGCCCCTATCTTATGGGCATAAAGAAAACATTTTCGATTGAAGAGGGATTCCATGGAAATGCAGTATTTTTTATTATACCCCAAGGGTTGGCACAGATCAGCCACTATCATCTTTATGTGATTCAACAGATTCATTTTTTAAAAATATTCATTAAACTTTCAAAATCAAAGCAAAAGCTGGGTGTTTCAAACAGCCCACCCTGCTCTCGAGGTCTTTCCCTGGCCTGGGCGGTCTTCAGCCGACTGAAAAGGCTAGCCAGCGCCGGCCCTTTAAGACTTCTTTATTACCTGGTGTTCTTTCCCTTCCTTCTTTTTTTTTCCTTGTCGGGAACAAAACTCAAAGAGAGAAGAGGTGGGTATGCTGTTACTAGGAAAGAAGTACAACTGGATCCCAGCCTAATGCAGTGGGGCCTTTGTTCCTGACACCGGAGTCTTCATGGGAACCCACGGGGCTGCTCCGCAGCCGCTGACCTTTCTGTACCGAAAGAGGACTTTACACGACTTAAATTCTTTTTCCTTTGTTGGTGAACAATGTTCTTTTCTTCTGAATATGGGTGATGATCGGTTCATTCAGAGGCTACAGGATTAAAAAAAAAGGAACCAAGATTCCGTTCTAGAAATCGGGAGATGAGCTGCCCTTAACGAAGGACCTTCGACTGGAAAGGGAGACGTGCCCCAGGACTGGAAGGAGCAGCGGCTGGGCCCACGCTGGAGGCTATACGTTAATAGAGGGCAGCTCCCTGGTTTGGGATGGAGATGTGAGGGTGAGGTGCTGAGCGTTATCTGCCTCGTAGTTGGTGACCACTTGTCCCTGTCTGTGTCTCGGTCCGGGGTCGGTTTAAGTGTCTGAAGGTTCGTGGGTAGGGTTTCTTTCTGGGATAATGAAAGGCTTGTCTTCCAGTCCAACGTACAAAAGGTCGGGTAAGACTGTCGTTTCCAGTCATGCAGTTGGGTTGAGGGATTATCAGTTTACTGCACTAAATGCCTTGATTCAGAGTGGCCATTTTGGGGTCACATGCCTACCTAATATGAACCTGTGTGGGTAACAAAGGAAAAAAATTACTACTGAATATGGTACAAAGGGTAAAAATAAAGAGAGCTGCACTTTAAACCAAGATGAAAAACAGGCTTGATGCGAATGCTGCATTTAAAATACTGCATTGAGCACGAGCATTTGTTTCTGTGACTGTGCCATGTCAGCTAACTTTTATTAAATGAGATTTAATTGTGTACGTTCGGAAAAAAAAATACAGTACTTTGGCTAATAAATTTAGTTACGTTTTCATTGAAGGTTGTGGGTCCTACCATAAATGTCTACACTGAAATGTTCTGCCTGCAAACATTTTTATAACACTTATTTATAAGGTTAGTTGATTAACTTCACTGCTTGAAGGTGGGAACTTTAACTAATAATATGTATCTATCAGAAATGGTAATTAATTTGACCCTTATCTGTGCATCACCTTGTTTGGTGATGCTTGGCAGGACCCCTGTACGGCCCGCAGAGCACCTGAGGTCTCTGTTTCAGGCTCAGCATAAGATCTGCGGGCCTTGGGCAGGGCCTGGGTGAGCAGCTCCCCTTTCTGCACAGGACCCCACTTTAATCCCCTGCCTCTGGAGAGATTCAACCAGTTCAAGGAGTTCATTCACTAAGGAGGAGAAGGTGGGGGTGTGACGAGAGAGTGGCCCTGATTATGAAATAGGTGACTGGACCTCGGATGTGTGTCCCTGAGCCCGTTCCCTTGAGCCTCCAAAACCGCCGTTCCCAGATGTGCTAGCGCTAGGCTGCGAGTCCCATCTTTGCTTTTTGAAGGAAGGAAGGTCCGTCTTTTAAAAATTCTTTGCTGCCTCAGGTGTGGCATGCAACATTTTGGAAAGAAAAACAAAAAAAATGGGTCAAGAAGACATGAATTGGAGCAAATGATGAAAATTGCTATTTTATTTAACATTGATCACCTTACAATAAATCCTGTAGAAAATAAAAAAACTAAACAAAAACGATTTATTTTAATAGTTCACTTTGGCAATTCCTCTCTAGAGTGTACTTTAAAAGCCAGGTGGACACTTGATGAAACCCTAGACCTCTTACGAAGGATGCGTTTGCTCTGTGACTGAAAAGGTGTCCGGGTCACATAATCTGAGATGGGCAAAGAACCCGGCCTGGCCTGTCTTTAGTGTGAGCGAAGGGACCATCTGTCACCTCGCCCAGGAGGCTCACAGCTGCTTCCTTAACCTGCCCTCTCTCAGCCCCTTTATCTCTGCAGATAGCAGTCCTCGGAGAATCTCTCAGTGTGGGCCCCAGAGCAGAGTGCCGCTGATAGTTTAGAGCCCTGTGGGAAAGCAGGAGGAGGGGCAGAGAAGAGCGAGCAGTGACGGGCCAGCCGCCCACCCCCACCCGGCCACATGGTTTCTGCAAACCTCGTGAGAACCGTGAGAGGAAGGGGAATTGCCTTGATTCCCCTGTCGATTGCTGGAATCTCAGCATTGACAGTCACGTGGAGTAGAAGTTTCTTTTTTCCTTTAAATCTGAAGTTCAAGGATGGTTATTCCCGACAGAGAACTCTTGCCATGGCTTAGATGGTTTAGTCTTTGACCATAAATGTTGGTAGTTTAAGGGAGGCCTTAAATCTGGGTCTCTGGATTTTTTGGTTCAGTTCGGTTATTTTGCAGTGACTCATGAGCAGTCCTTTTCAGGGCTTTGGGGGCATACTGACCGCTTTATCAACTGTGTGAGAATCAAATGCCCTCTGCCATGTCTTTTTTACTTTGGGATTTTGCTTAGGGATGCGTGCTTTTTGCTGGCGCTCCATCTGTCTTCTGCCTCCGTTTTTCCCTCCCCCCGCTTGAAGCAGAATCAATAGGGAAAGAAGAGGGTGTGAGGGCTCTCTGAGTGGCATTTCTCCTTCCCAGCTAGAGAAAAGTCTACCTTCTCAATCCTTCAGGCTTTTGAGACGTGAAGAGGGCCAGGCCAGCCCCAAGGCCAGGCCAGGATCCGAGGCCAGCCGTTCCCTTGAGTCCAGCACTGGTGGAAAAGACCCGTCTCCGCTTGTTCATGTACCTGAGCATCTCACCGTTCCACCACCACCTCCCGTGAAGGCAGCCGGTCGGGCTCTGTGCTGCTGCCCGTGCTCTTGGAGCTTGTGTCGTCCAGCGTCCTGGAAGGAGGCGTAAACGGCCTTCCTAAGCTCCGGGACAAGATCCTCTCTGGACATCCAGAAGGAGGCCCATATTTCAGGAGTGACTGAACTGTGGTTTCTCCTGAAGCAGACGAATAGGGAGAGACATGGAAACGGAAACAATTTCCGTGGGACGCATGGCACACTGGGTTTCAGGTTTCCGGCCCTTGCAGTCCGTAACGGGGTTCTGAGGGTCTTGTAACCCTGATGCGCAGACCGGGTGACGTGGAGAGGAGCTGCTGCAGCTCAGAGGCAATCCCCTCGAGAGTAGAGGTGCCAGCGGCCCCACTAACAGATGTGCCCTTTGGATGAAAAACAGCTTGTCCTATTCAAACACGTGAAGAGATCCCCAGTCCTGGAAGATGACCGAACCAATGGAGGAAATACCCCAGTTTATTCCTCAGGGCAAAGATGCAAATTTTTAACAATTTTGCTTTGAGGCACCAATTTCAACTAGTCATGCTCTTGGTATTTTTCCAGTATCACACCAGGATCGAAAATTAATTTATATAGTTCCCTTGCTGTAAACTTCCTCAAATAATTAAGCTGGGGTTGTTTTTCTTCTGTTTGAGCAAATATGACTACCAGAAAGGCATTTTTGAAAATCAGACCTTCCTTCTTTCATTTTCTTCTTAAGAGGACACACTTCAGCAGTCTCTCTTGTTCGTGCTCAGTGGTCCAGATGATACTTTGGACTGTGCTCCGTACAGTGGAAAATCATTAGTGATAGAGAGATTGTTCTGTAAACAAGCATCTGCAACCTTGTAACTCATGATTATGGTGAATTTTGGTCTTCTGACTTTTCATTTGGTTCTGAAGGTGAGCATTGGCGTCAACAGGAAGGAGGCAGCAATAATAACAATGATTTGTTCCCTGTTTTTGCGGTGTTTAGGAGCCTGTTTTATTCACCGGAACAATGAGGAAAAATCTGGATCCCTTTAATGAGCACACGGATGAGGAGCTGTGGAACGCCTTAAAAGAGGTAATTCATAACGTGTAATTAACTTGTTGGCGTCCGTATACGTGTACTCGCCAGCATTTGCAGGTCATCAGGGGGAGCTTTTTGGTTTAACTGACGTTGTCCACCTCCTAGGAGAACATCGATGACATGGATACACAGAGAATGTGTGTATCGATGATGAAGAAAACCAGGACTATAGCGGCTCCTGTTTTCATTGTAACTGTTTTCCTAGAACCCAAAGCAACTAGATACATTATCGCGTCCACCATGGAGCGCTAAACTAGAAGTCGTAGTTATGGGTTCCACTTGGACGAGTGACCTACTGGCTGCCATTCTGAGTGGAAGCGATAATAGTTTCTCATCGTTGACTAAAAGATAAATGAGGTCGTACCAATAAAATACTTTGAAGTTTTATCAAAAAGTTGTTCATAAAGGGAAATTATTCAGTTAGCATGTGGTAATAATGATTTGTTAGCAAACATGTTTTCGTGCTGCAGAGTGAGTGCAGATAACAGAACCTTGGAGCTTTTACTATGCCTTCATACCTGTAACGTTCATTTCTAGAGTATTTTCCTGTATTAGCCCAGTGTTTTCCTTTGGACCGCTTCTTTGAATTTCCTTTCCCTTACATGAAGTGATTTTGACTGTTGTGGTATTGGTTTGTAGTTTTCTTTATTTTGTTTTTGTTTTTTGCTCACAGGATTTTTATTTACATGACAATATATTTTAAAAGCAACATTAGGTAATCTCAAATACTTATATACAACTTTCATCAGCATCTTTTTTTTTTTTAAGATTTTATTTATTTATTTTTAGAGAGGGAAGGGAGGGAGAAAGAGAGACAGAGAAACATCAATGTGCGGTTGCTGGGGGCTGTGGCCTGCAACCCAGGCATGTGCCCTGACTGGGAATTGAACCTGCAATACTTTGGTTCACAGCCCGAGCTCAATCCACTGAGCTATGCCAGCCAGGGCTTTATCAGCATCTTTATTCAGCTTATTAAATTTTTCTTGCTTCTATCCGATTAAACATTTGACATATTTAAATGTACTTCACTGCTTTTGTAATTCTGCTAGTTACATATCAGGTCTAAGTGAGAACTTCTTTTGAAGTTTTATGGGAAGTTGGTGATGCTGACCGGCATTTAATACAACCCAAGGCAGGATTATTAAAACACTGAAAAGTTGCCTAGTCCTATTTTCCCAGGGCTTGTTGTGTTGCAGCCTTTAATACGAATTACTTTGTGCGTTCGCCCTGGTTCTCCTGCTAATTGAGTCCAAGCCCCTGGATCGCAGAGGCCACATGTAGGCTTCTGAACCAAAGGCAGACTTCTCCTCCTTCAGAAGACCTAGCTCAGTCTGTGCTTCTAAAAAGCAAGCACTTAAGAAACACGTACTGAGAGTTTGTTAACAGTCTCTTCACTTCAGGGAAGTGGGGCTCATTTCGTTAAAAGAGCAAAACGCAACAAAAACACACAAGACCCAGCCGTCAGTTGCTTGCGTGGTGGTGGTTTCGAACCTGTGTGTTTGTCATCTCGTGCCCCACTCCCAGGGTTGGCTCTGAAACTTTTCCTTTGGAGATGAGCTTTGACTGTGAGCAAGCCTCTTTGGATGCCCGACAATTTCCTGCCAGTAATTCTGGTTTCTGAAGGCAAGTCGGCACTCAGTCTTCCCCCACCCACCCTGCTCTCCGGCACCTGTGGAGATTTTCCTTTCCTAAATCGGGCGGACCCCTTCGCCTTTTCCTGCTGGAAATGCAGGGCACCTGTGACTCCACTGAAGGCGGCGAGTCTGTCTACAGTGGAACTCTAGACGAGAAGAGGTGGGGAGAACCCACCTCTTCTCCCGTAGGAAGACGGATAGGGCGATCACTGCTCATCCACTCTCAGGGAGGGCACAATTAGTGGTGAAATTGTGGCACACGTTAAAAAAAAAAACCAGGAATGACCGGTAAATTACTTTTCTCTTTATTTCAGAGTTTGAGATCTGTCTTCACAGAATCTCAGATAATGAAATCACTCTGGAAACACATTGTTCCGTAGACAGTGAAGAAATGTTCATTGGCAGACACATCCTGTCAAAAACTCTGAGACCTTGGCCATTACTTACTTCCTCTGTAGGAGCCAAATTTTAAAACAAACGTTTAGATGCCTCTCAGAATTCTAAAACTGATGAGATGGTGCGAGCGGTGGGTAAATACTAAGACCTGCCTGTATCGAAGCTGCATTTGGAGCTTTCTGTGAACAGAAGTAAACGTGAGTTTATTTTGCAATTTGAAGCCAGCGGTTTCCACGTCTTGCTTCTGGGACTGACCGTGCAGTCTCAGTGCGACCTCTGGGCGTGAGAGGTCACTCTACCTCTGGGTTTCTCTGGTGGGTGTTTTTCAGTGAGAGAGTTGGTGTCCTGATTGTTAGGAAATGCACCAAATCTTTCCTTGGAAAACATAGAAAGCAGTGAAGTCAGATTTTAGGGGAACTAAAAACCCTCGTCAGCGGGATTATCAAGGATGCCAAACGGAAGGCGGAGCCTGCACTCACAGGGTTGTCTGAGAGTCTGCAAAAGGGCGCTACGTTCTCCTCTTTACACAATTCAAATGAAAGGAAAAGATGCTTTTTCCTCTTTAAGTCTTCTTTGTTCTGCCTCCTCCTTCTCCCTTGGTGGAGGCGGACATTCAGAAGGGAGATAGTTTGGTAGATCTTGCCCATCTCATCTTGGTTATTTTAAAAATTACGCAGAAAGGACAATCTCCATGTGTGCACTGAAAAATGGCCATCTGTAAACTGAAGGAAGTTCGTTAGAAATTAGTGCTGACTGGGGCACCGAAAAAGCAACGGCAGCTCTATACATGCAGCGTAGGTAACGGCTAAAGATGAGGCGGTTTATCGGCGAAAGGCCCCAACGTGCAGACATTGTGTATGTGCGTGTCGTCTCAGTGCTGACACATGCAAAGAGGGAAATGCAGCAGGCCGTGGAGAGAGGCGAGCTCCCCACATTATTAGTGACATGCGCTGCCCGTTGATCTCTTGCTCTGTGTCAAGCGCTGTTGTGGACTCGACACCTACTGATTTTATACTCTAACGAAGTTGGGGGGTAGCCACCTTTATTATTACAATATCACAGTATTATTTAGAGGTTAGGGAGGTAGAGCGGAGGCAGCTCAGGGACGTGCCCAGCTGGCAGAGCCGGGCGAGGCTCGCGCCCAGGCTGTCTGGCGGCAAGGTCCCAGTGTCCCGTTTTAAAATTTCCAGATCCCAGGAAAGTCGAAGGAATGGGCTAATGAACTCACAGGCGCCCTTCACCAAAATTCACTCGTCGTTAATATCTTGCTACATTTGCTTTCTTCCTTCTGTATCTATATTTTGCAGAACCCTTTGAAAGTATATTCCTGCCTATTGAGGAAATTTTGGCTAAATGCTGCACTTCGCTGTTTCTCACACTCGCCCCTAAACGTATGCCTCATGAGAACAAGGGCATTCTCTTCCATATACAGACAGCTCACTTTCTTAGTAATACTACACTGTTATCCAGTGTTCTCAAATTCTCCAGTGACAGCTCCCAGTTACGTGTCCCTCAGTTCTCTTCTGCTGGTTCCTGAGCCATAACCATGATGTGAGGTGGACTGGCACTAACAGAGAGCCTTCACCCTGGTGTTCAATGAAGACGGAGTCTCAGAAAAGTGCTTTCTGGGTCACGTGGCTATTGTTCCTCCCTTAAGAGGCCTTCCTCCTCATCAGGCAGATACGGAGGGCCTGAAAAATGGTCCAGAACCAGGCTGGTGGTGAGGTGCGATCAGCGTCAGGTGAGGGTGAGATTATTTCCTCGTGACCGCGATTTACCTTATGAACGACAGTTTGCATATGTAAGTGCCACCAAAGTCAGCCCAGCAGGAGAAGCTTACAAAGGCCCCGCCACTGTTGGGCGTTTGGTCAGTTCTCTGACCTGGAGTGTGGATCTGTGAATACGTGTCATAGAAAGAACACTCGGTGACTACTCTTCCTGTAATGGAGGGGGGTCGATGAAGTTCACATCTTTGTTTGACAGTTTTCAGTAGAAGTCATTGCACCGCAGTTCAGATCTAACAGTTTAGATTTTGTGTACCCTCCGTGCTAATGCCCAATACCAGCACTGTTTTTAGTCCTGACTCAGGGTTTCTGTTTGCTGAGACTGGACGTCCATCCTGAATGCAGCGCCAGACCATGTTCCCCGAGGGGCTTCAGCATTTAGGATGCTGTGGAAACGTTGCCCGCCTACCCCTGGTGTTGGTTCTCTGACGTCATCGTTCTGTGCCCCTGCCCATTGGCCTTCGCTCACCAGCCCGCTAATCTCTCAATCTGAAGAGTGTTTACTTTGCTTCCTTAACTCTCAAGCATAGCCTGAGTTTGGTGATGGCTCTGTAAAATTTCCCCTGAACAAATATTCGTTGAACTGAGCTGTACCACCCGGTATAGTTTCAGGTTATCATCAGTGATTAAGAGGGTTTTCTTTTAATTTGTAATCATAATTTTTGGGAGCTGAATTAATATGAACACTGTCTATCCCCATAGTCTGGGGGAAAGAAGATGTTATGCTGTGCCCGGTATTTCATTCACTGCAAAACACTTAGGAAGTCGAAATACGTGCACATGACTGGTCTGGAATCTGAGATTAAACTTGGGAAAGAACCGTCACCAAAACAGACTCCATTTTTACTAATTATGTGAAATGCAGTTTGCCAAAGTGTGAATTTGTATTTTTTTAACTTTGAAATCTTTCCAAAGAGCAAGGCACTGGTAAGATTGTATCTGTAGAGAGCCATACTTCCTGCCATGATTTAAAATGATCATTTTTCCTTCAGTGTACCAATTCCTGTGCAGAATGTATTTTGGGAAACTTGATTCAGTCACAAGATCCTTTTAACTCCTCTGCTCAGACTGCATTGGGAGAAACGCCTTCATTTCTTGAGGGATTTCCTTAATGAATTCCTGGGAAGGGTTCCCAGTGGGTGTCGCGTCAGGGGTCGGGGCACGGAGGGGATCACGCCATCCTGATTGATTGAGGAACGGTTCCCGCACCAGAACGTTCCGGCCTTGTACACCTGCCTCAGGATGCTGGTAAATGTGTAGTTCTAGAACCATCACCGCCATCCCATTGGAGAGCATTTTTCTCACCCCTCCAAAGTTCCCTGTGTCCACGTGCAGTTAGCCTCCCTAGGCAATCACTGGTCTACGCTTTCGTCTCTATAAATTCCTGAAGTTAAATGTTGGCGAAAGCTTAAAAAGGAACATTTAAAATTTTTCTATCCTTTACCTTAGGAAGAATTTTGTTTAGCATACTGTGTACGTCTTAATGAAATTGATAGGACCTGAACAGGCGGCGCCTGATCATGGCAGCCGGGAGGAATCCTGACTCCCGTTAAGTTTGTGCTCTCAAGTCAGAATATTTCTGCCCTGAGTTGACTCAACCACTTTTCTCCGTGAACACTAATTGGAAGTAACCGTCCCTGTCACGTGGCCATAGTCGCAAGGTGCAGAGGAAGTTTCGAGGATTTCAAAGCTCTGATGTCTACTTCAATAGTAGTTTGCTTAGGAAAACAACGTTCTTGTGCCTATCTGCAGGTACAGCTTAAAGAAACCATTGAAGAGCTCCCCGGAAAAATGGATACGGAATTAGCAGAGTCTGGATCGAACTTCAGTGTTGGACAGAGACAGCTGGTGTGCCTCGCCAGAGCTATTCTCAGGAAGAATCGGATATTGATCATTGACGAAGCGACGGCAAACGTGGACCTCAGGTACAGAGCTGAGTTCCCTGTAACCTGGAATCCACATTTCGGATGTGATAAAATAAAACACATTTCATGACGGGGAGACGCTTTTCTAAGTGCTCTCTCTTTGCCCCGAGGATACTCCTTGATAACATCAATTCTAGCAAGCAGAGGAAGAAACCAAAATGTGTCATACGGTGTTGATGACATTATTAAGCACCCTAAGAATGCTAGATTCCTAAATTCAACTCCTTCTAGTTTTAAGCAATTTGAAGGGAAGAATATCTTTCATTTTTTAATGACAAACAGTAAATTTCCAAATAGACTTTCTTCTACTTAGATTTTAAAGAACAAGCTCTTGCTTGAGGTGCTGATTTTTGAAACCACTATAAAAGTATCATATGATCTCTTTAAGTCTTAGTTCTGTCTTTACTGAACTGAATTCACCTTCTTTGATTCTAGAACTGACGAGTTAATACAAAAAAAAATCCGTGAGAAATTCGCGCAGTGCACCGTGCTCACCATTGCACACAGGCTGAACACCATCATCGACAGTGACAAGATTATGGTAAGACCTTCACCTGTGGGATTCCGGTTGTTTCTGTTTCTGTTCCTTTTCTCGACTTATCTCTTCTTGTTCAGCTGGATGAAAATCTACAATAAGTTAATTTTCTGTTAATTTTTCCTCCCATTCTTGAAAATAACTCACATACTTAACTACACATTCAGAATGTGCTATTAAATAATATATCCACTGATTCCATATTTCCATACTGAAAGCTTACTCGTATTGTCGTTTTTGTTTAAGATGGCCAACTGTGAAAGTATTTCAAATCCAAGATATAGCTTCATATTACATCGTGACAAAACATAGTCATTTATGCTGTGTCACCATTGTTTCAGCATTTTGGATTCCCTTAATCAAAAATTTCGCATCCATTTGGGTTGCCAGGGGGTCATTGCGTACGGCTGCAGAACCTCTCTGCTGTTGGAATGTTCACAAGCTGCGTCCTCGAAGGGGAGTCTTTGGGAAGAAAGGGCCTAGTCAGAAAAGCAATGTATTTCAACAGAAAGGATTTAATGTAGGAGATTTGAGCTGTAGTATTGGAGGGCTGGAAGAGGGAAAGCACACACCAGGGTGACAATTCTAGAAAGCAGCTGCTCTGCCCGAGGGTGGATCTCCAGACCAGGAGTTGCGAGGAGAGCCCCTGAAGGGCCGGGGTCACGGCTGCTGGTCACATTTGTGTGGCAGGAGCACTGGAGGCTGGTTCGCAATAAGTCAATGGGAGGTGGGAGCCGGGGCCAGGTCCTTCAGCTGCCGGGCTGCTGGCCTGAGCGGTGGGCCGTGTATTCTCTGTCCCGGCAGAACACAGGTGGGCCGTGTATTCTCTGTCCCACCTTTGGTCCCCTGCTCACGCCCCTACTGGCAGAACCTAGCAGAGGGCCGACTGAAACGTGGTTTGTGGAGACCCAGCCCCAGTGTCACAGATGAGGGCAGATCCAGGGCGGAGAGAGCACAGACAAACAGCCAGCCAGTCCTTGGCACGGTAGATCCCAGCCCTGCACTGTGGCAGGCTCCAAGCTTCGGTCTCTGAGTATGTTTGCCATCTTCTTCCCAGTGCAGTTGGCTCTTTCTTCCATAGTAATTCAGGCCTTCCTTTCCTTATTTGTGCTTCCTTCATCCCTCCCTTCCTTTTTTCTCTCCTTCTCTCCCTTCTTTTTCCTCCCTTCTCTTTCTATTTTCCCTGTTACTTGCTCACATTCAGTAGATCTCAGAATGTGGCTTTATAAAATGAAAAGGAAATCATCCCTCAAAGGAAAAACCTTTGGCTGCAAACAAGCCCAAAGAACGTAAGCTGTTTTCAGGCTAACCTTAGCCTGGGGCGACGTACAGATTGTCATCTGTGTGCTGTCCCTGATACCAGTGCCCAGTGCTGCTCTGGTTAGTAGTGAAGTAGACGGGTAAGGAAGGCCTGCACAGTGCCGGAGAGGCAACAGGTGAAGTCGGCCAGTGGTCCTCATGCTGCATACAAACCTGGTTCCGTGATCAGTAATAAATGAGCGTTAGTATCTAAACTTCTTATGTCCGTGGTCATGGAGCTGTCTTTTTTTAATTCCTGGGTGGTTTCTGGAATACTGCGGCCCACCCTACCTCACATGCATCGTTGACTGGGATCATCAGTAGGGACATTGAGAAGATACTGGACTGTCAGCATCGAAGTGGTCCCCTTCGCCTTGTCACTCCCCAGAGCTAGACGTGTGGAGGAGTGAGGTCTGGCGGTGTACACCCTAGGAGTGGGGGGCCACCAGCCGAAAGGACGTTGTCTTTTTAAAAAGATATTTATTTATTTTTAGAGAGAGGAGAAGGGAGGGAGAAGGAGAGGAAGAGAAACATCGATTGGTCGCCTCTTGTACACACCCCACCTGGGGGCCCAAACATGCAACCCAGGCACGCGCCCTGACTGGGATCAGACCAGTGACCTTTTGCTTTGCGGGTTGATGCCCCGCCAACTGAGCGACACCAGTCAGGGCCAAAAGGATGTGTTCAGCTCCAAGCAGTGCAGCTGGTCATCTGGACTGCAGCGTCACAGCAGGAGACAGGCCACCCTGATGGACTTTCGTGAGCAGCCATGCGATGGCCCAGCATTACAGCCCAGAGACCTGTTAAATTCCAGAAACACGGTTTAGCATCCAGCATCTCTCACTTTGTGATCCTCAATGGCAGCTCGAAAAGAACCTTTCGTTCCTGCTTTTGCACCTGTCACTTTGTTCTTCTCCTCTCTAGCCTTGTATTTCTCAGACTGTCCCCTGGAACCCCTTCTCCCGTAGTAAATTAATGATGCTGTGCTATTTCAGTCACTCTCAGGCTTTAGACTTGGGGGGCAGAAAGGTGGCTTCATCTGCAGCTCAGCTGGGGGGGGGTCTCCTCAAATTAAATCTCTGCTCCTAAATGTGCCGTATACATTTATTTAATTTTGTTTTTAGTGTTACAATATTGATGGTAGCAGCTTCCTTTTATTATTTGGTACTTAGAAATACCGTCCGTGGAACGCGTGGCTGGTGAGGGAAACAGGAAGGAAGGACAGAGTTTGGCAGACTTCTTTGCTGGTCACTCTTAAAACTTATCCATCAGAACTTGACCCCCAGATTCTTCACCTGTCAGCTTTGTTGTCGTTGTTATCAAAGTATGTCCATTTGTTTAATACTGTGCTTATGAGTGTCTCCTAGTAAATTTCAAGAACCGTCCATTTTTCTGTCTTGATCAGTGTCTGTTCAAATCCGTATCGTGGTTTTACGAGGTAACTTACGGCCCGGCCCCTCCCTGCTTCTCGGCCTTGCCCCGCCTTCCTCTCTGTGGTCACAGCCATGTTGCTCATCTTTGGTTCTCCAGGGGCACTGCTCACTCTCCCCTCGACAGCTGTGCCCTCTCTCCGCACTGCGTGTCGGTGGCTTAGACAGAGGTGCTGGCGGTGGAGAGGGGGAGGTGGTTGGCCTTGGGGTGGGTGACAGGTCGAGCCAGGCGGACTGTGTGATGGACTGAAGGTGGGACACGAGGCAAGCGAGAGGAATCAGAGGTGGCGTGTAGGTGCAGGACCAATGGGTCAGAAAGAGGGAGAAGCCAATTTGGAGACAGGACATGCAAGGGCTCTCCCTTCAGAGCATGTGACCTTCGAGACGACTGATCTTGGCTTCTGGGGTGGCGCTTGCATTTCACCGTGCAGCTCCCCTTCCCACTCCTGACTCCAGTCGTGGGAGACCTTCAGTGTAGGACTCTCTCTCTCTCTCTCTCTCTGGCCACCAGGCCCTCAGTGATGGCACAGGTTGTGTGTATGGGGGGACAGTCCCACCGGGAGATGTCATTGTGGCCACTGATTTGCACTTTGCTCAGAGCTGGCTCCTGTGGCTGACTCCTTTATAGGGGACTGCCAGATTAGACCTCAAGGGACTCAAGACATCCTTTCCCTACCTTCAGAGTCGAGGGATTGGTCCCTCTGCCCCGCCCACCCCGGGTGTAAACCCTCTGCTTCATTCTAGAACTAGAAGTACTGATTGGCTTTCAGTAGGGCGAAACACCACGAATAATGTTTTTTCTGGAACCTGTGATTTTTGAAGCAATTTGTTTTTCTTGCTTCCTTTAGAAATACTTATTTCCTTTCCAAGAAACAAGTGATCTGTCTTTTCTGTTGTTTTGAAAGGTTTGAGGACATAAAGACAACTCAGTCGGCTACAAAGCCTAATGCTTCAGAGGGCGGGCGGCCAACCCGGGAGTGGCTGGGGAAGTGACAGATGCTAATGAAGGGCATAACCAACAGTATTGTCATCATAAAGTCGTGTAATTGCAAGTGCTTAAGGTGTCATAATTACATTTCGTTGCCCTCGTGAATACTTCAGCACAAAGAGGAATGGATATGGTTTTGTTTACTGTAAGTAAATCAAACAAAAGCTTTGTTGGGAAACAACTGTGACCTAATTAATAGCTTTGTTTATGTGTCGTCTCTCCAAAGGGATTTACCCAGTTTTGGTTCATTAAGTATCATTAATGTGTTAGGCTTAGAATTCTATTTTACAAAGATGTTCTCTCAACTTTAACTTTATTAAACATGATGTAGTTGTAATGACAGCTAATTTAATCTCCCTCGTTTGCTCAGTTGCCACAAAACAGCAGAGCAGGACAGACACATTAGAAATCCTTTTTCTCCCAATACTCAGCACTCTCTCTGCATTAAGGACGACCTCTTCGCTGTAGTTGTCAGGATTAGCTGGTTGCTTGTGACCTGTTTCCAGCCAAGAGCACAGCTTTTTCCTCCAACCCCCTACACTCCATATAACACCCCGGGATTCTCCCCGGTCGCGTGAGCAAAAGAAGCCCGTGCAAGTCTGCAGCTGTGCTCCCGATGGTGTTGCCGTGGACACCGCTTTCACTGCGGGAGTTGGAGCATTCTTTGGGAATGAGTCCCGGAGAACCAGAACCGGGACTAAGAGACTCGGATTCCACCTCTTCTACTTACAGGCCGTCTTTTGGTTTTATAATCTTTACCTCTCTCCCCGGACGCAAACCTCTTTTGTAGTCGTTTTCCCCGTGGAAATCAAAACTAGAAACAGTTAATGTACCCACCAGGAAAAGCACAAAAACAACTCGGAGCTAGTTAGAGTTTTACTGAAATTCTAATTTTCATCTTTCTGGCACTTTAATAAACCGACGTGACCACAGTAAGAACATGGCAGAAGAGAAAAGCCCCTTCAAAAATAGGCCAAGAGATTTTATTCACGTTTTCAGAGACAGCAAAGTAACTAACATGAGTACAGAAAGCGCAGTCTGGGAGAAAAAATACTTTATGGGGGAGGGGGCTGGCAGGAGCATTGGGGAGAGCCGCCATGGGGGGTCACTGTGACCTCGTCTGCATCCTCCTCAGGTCCTCAGGTGAGAAGAGTGACTTCCATGTCCAGACCTAAGAAAGGATGTTGAGTAAAACTGGCCACACTCTCTTGCCTCCGAGAAAATCACAGGCACCTCTTTTTACCAACTAAGGGACTCGGCTTGGAAGTAACCATCCCCGTGCCTCTTCGCCCCCTGGCAGCCGCTAGAGGCAGGCCTCTGAAACCCAGACCCTCCCCCGCCCCACTCTGCCCGGTGCCCATTGGGCTCGCCCTCGCTTGCGGGTGCCCGTGTGGAAAGCTGTTCCGGGTACCTCTTTCCCATCACCAGGCGCTTCCCCCGCCCTGCACTGCCCTCCGCCTCTCCCCACAGCCGCCCCACTATCACTGAGGGCATCCTGCCAATTAAAATGGATTAAACTGTTTTGCAATGGGTCCATTTAATTTCTATATCTAGGACAGCTGCTTGGAATATTTGCAGATACACAGGCCCGATAAACACATCTTCATTTAGCTTATGTAACTCACTGACTCATCCACCATAATGTGTTTTTCCTGAACCTACTGGAGAGCAGCGAGCAGTCTGGGGTTGGTGTTCCTGGAGAGATCCCGGGGCTGAGGGGTTGCTACCGTACCGACGTGAGTGTGTGGTTCAGTCTCGTTTCACTTGGGTTACAGGAAGACTGGAGACACAGCAGGAGATTTCAGGAACCTTTTCTTACAGGCAGAGAGGAGGTGAAAATAAAAACTCAAAGTTGTACCTCTTTATCTGTACGAAAAGGAAATGGATAGTTGCATTATGCTTACTTGTCCTGAAAGGTCTAGAATCTTTGCTCAAACCAGCAAATGCAAAGGCAGAGTGGGGAGAGGGCTGTTCCTGGCCTTGTCTCAGCCGCACCCAGGGCAGCTCCCCTAGCTTCTGGAGTTAGCCTCCACAGCGCGGACTTCTTTCCTTTCTCTTTCTCAGAGACTTGATACAAAGGAGTCTCCTCTCCATCCTCCGCCCTCATCTGTCTCTCCCTCACTTTTCCTTTCCTGCTCGCCCATGGCCATCAGCCTGAGGCGTGTGGTCTTCTGAGTCTGTATCCCTCGCCCTATAGTCCCTATATTGTGCCGCTTTAGACAGCCACACTATTTTCACCCTTGCTCTTGCCCTGTATTCTTGCCAAACTGCACCGCTGGGCCGTCACCCCGTCATGCCCTGGGTTTAGTTTTCTCTGTATGTGACTCCCAGCCAGCACACACTGGGTGCCTCTTACTCCTCACGTAGCAATGCCAGGGCCCAGAGATGCCCCCGGGAACCAGGAATGCCACAAAACCCTGTCCTAAGGGGTTTGCTGGTCACCTCCGGCCCCCTTGGCCCACGTTGTTCCCTGTGTCTGGGACGACCACCACCCACCCACCCCGCTTTCTGTGTCTTCAAGTCTCTCTGCTCCTCACGGCCCAGGCCACTGCTGTCCTTCCCGAAGCTCATCCTCAGAACCTCTGGCCAGAAGTCGTCTCCTCGGCGGCTTACCTTCTTCTTCTTGTGCTTTTCTTCTTGCACTACAGACACTTAAGGACTTTTTTCTCTCTTCCTTCGGTGTAGGCTCCCTAAAGGCAGAGGCTGTGACTTCCCCATCTCTGCCCCTCCCACAGCAAGCTAGCTTAATGACGCGCGTGCAGCTAAGTATGCGGTAAATGTTTGCCAAATAAATTCAGGAATTAATGAAAGGTTACTTAAATTTTCCTTAAATGTATTTGGCCATGTGTTACTTGCTCTCAATGAATTCTGATAGTTTAATAAAATCTGTTTTCTTTTTCTGTGGGTATATACCAGACACACGGTAAATCATCTGAGCCCCGAGTATAATAAAATTGCAGTGGAAAGTGGATAGGGGAAATGCTCGTGTTTATGGGCATATTTTCTTAAATTATGCAAAGTTAATATAAGATAGTATCCACGTGGGAAGGTTTCTGAGAAAATTGAATGTTAAAATTCTCATCTCCCTTACTGGACTTCTGATACCAAAAATAAATACATCTTTTACTTTTGATAATAAACAGTGTCTTTCTCTGGGTACTCACATGGAAAGGAAAGAAAACAGGTTCAGACCTGGGTTCAAATCCCAGCTCTGCCATCTGCTGATTCTGCAGCCTCGGCCAGTGATTTAACTTAACGGTGGCACCTGGGCCTTCATCTCTGGCCGTGCGCTTTTCTCACGCTCATCTCTGGGTGCCCCGTTCCTAAAACAGCGCCCTGGTATTACGGACTCACTTAATACTTACCGGGAGGGTGGAAGGGAGTGGGGAGAGGGGGCAGGGGGTAGGGAGGGAAGAAGGAAAGAAGGAAGAGAGGGAGAAGGGAAATTTGTGTTGTTTGTCCACTCTGTTTTGAGGATCAACAGTGAAGACTGTAAAGCATGTGGCGCAGCGCATGCCCAGCCCATATCTGTGTTTATGTTCCTTCCCACACTCACTGCTGTTTTCATATGAGTGATCACGCTGGTCTCGAGTCAGCCCTGCTCTTCGTGACGTCGCGTGCGTGTGTATGCCGGGGCTTCTCATCCCGCAGGTCTTTCGAACGCCTCCGTTTAGGGCTACACTAAAGCAGTTCATTTTTAAGATACAGTCTTTTGTTTTAATGCCTATCCAAAGAGTATTAGAGAGGCATATTTGCTTTACACTTTTTACAGCATTTCTTACAGAAGTTAAAATTTAATCACCAGGCTTATAACAAATCTCTACCATTCTGTGTCCCGATGCAACATTGAAAACTCCCCTCATGGAATATAATACACGGCCACTAAATTGCTGCTACGTATGAGGTCCAAAGATTTTGACCAAAATGATCTTCCTGTCATTTGTATTGTTCATCTTACTGCTTTGTGAATGCGTTCGTTTCTCTCTGGTTCTGCCGTTTTGCGTACTGGCTGGTTCTGAGGAGGCCTGTCTCAGAGGCATCCCTGTGCTTTCAGACAATGTGCAAGAAAATGGAAAGATTTGCTATTCACTCAAATCTGATTACAGAGGAAGTCGGACAAGGAGGAAATATCAGTCATACCTCTGTTAAAAATCATGTGAAGTCTTTATAGCTGGAGAACTCGTGTTCCACCAGTGGTGTGTGCGTGAAGTGATGATTTGTTTTAAGTTCACGTGTTGCTTTTGCAGAATGTAAAGTTTTTCATTGTATGAAGTAATTTGGTTCCCTTATTTACTGAGCCTTTAGCATGAGAGAGATGTGTATATTAAAACTGCGTTTTCTTCTTCCACCTCAGGAGGAGTGGCTATTCTCTATAATGCTATGCTTAAGTAAATTACACATTCAGGGTATCTAAATTGTCATGCCAAATTATAGGACATCCTAATTATTATGTGGATGTGACAGATTCAATTACTCCTGAACTCTTTTGAGAAAGCTGCCCTTAGCAGTGATTCCCAGTAGTAAACAAAAGAGCAACAGGAAAATGCCCTTTATAGGAGACTTAATAAATGTTTCTCGTGAAATACCACAGGACAGCCCTGACTGGTGTGGCTCAGTGGGTTGAGCGTCATCCCACAAAGTAAAGGTCGCAGGTTCGACTCCTGGTCAGGGCACGTGCCTGCGCTACGGGCTTGGTCCCAGGTCGGGGCACAGGGCGTGTAGCAGAGACAGTCAGTTGATGTTTCTTTCCCTCTCTTCCTCCCTTCCCCTCTCTCTAAAAATAAATAAATAATGTTTTAAGGAAAATACCACGGGCCAGGAAGAACTCTAATTCCCCAATGTGGAAAAACAGCCTGTATCCTGCTTAGATTCTCAGCATATTCCGTTCAGATACATTCACTCTACGTGCAGCCTGAATGAAGAACTAAGTGCCACTTCATTCACCGCAGAAGTGCTTTCCTGGGCACCTCATCGGAGCTACTTGTTTCAAACTCTTCTTTTCCCCTCTTTGAAGCCATTAGCCAAGGCCCTAGTAAGTGGAGATGCAGCATGAAGAGCCCCTTTCTCTCCCCTTCAGTTTCCAGTGGGAACCGTGATGGGCGATGGAATGGCTGGAAGACGGCAGCTGCGGGAGGGGGACCGAGAAGCGGGGTGGGGGCGGGGGAGAAAACTGTGGAGACGGGTAGTCGGACCCTCGGCTGTTCAGGCGGGGCTGCCCCTGCATGCTCCGTGGGCCACGGTCATTGGGATTTGGAGCTGGTTCTCAATTGCTTCTTTAGTCTTATCCAGAGAGAAAACTGGATTTCTGGAGAGTTCTCCTGTGTAGAGTTGTTATGCCAAAGTCGCTTAGGCGGCAGCCCTTCAGCCAGCCTCTCACTCTCAGAATAATAAACTGCAACCAGAGCCACCTTCAAGGTCAAGATGCACCTTCCTCTTGGTGGCAGCGGACTCCAGAGGGGTTTACTTCTCCAAATGCTGCTCAGGTTCCGTCAAGTCAGCTTGGCAACCAGTCTGCTGTCAGGTCACTGCCTTCTGGTTTGTGTGACATCATCCTACCTTTCAGATAAATTGAGTTTGATTTTCTTATATCAAGAAACTTCCCAACTCTGAATATGTGAAGAAATAGCCCTCAAAGCTCAGAGCCTGGGAGCTAAACGCACTAACTAATGAAAACAACCCAAAAGGCAGAGTATAAAAATGCCACGGGCCTGCCCAGTGCTGTAATCACAGTCTAAAACCCTCCGTCTCTCCCTTTCCTGTAGCATTATAATAATAAAAGGTCGGGTTAGGCCTTTGTCTGCCTAGTCAAACAGGGTAATCAAACCACTTAAACACCCGCCAGGTCTGCCACCCAAATAGACCCTCTCTGTTCTCCCTCTGCTGCCGCTTTCCGAAATATTGTCTGAGTTATAATACGTTACTGCAAAACATTGTGTGCTAATGGGTTCTTTCTGCTGATGAACAGGTTTTGGATTCAGGAAGACTGAAAGAATATGATGAGCCCTATGTTTTGCTGCAGAATAAAGAGAGCCTATTTTACAAGATGGTGCAACAACTGGGCAAAGCAGAAGCTGCTGCCCTCACCGAAACAGCCAAACAGGTGAGCACACCGCGTGGCGGGGAGCTGTAATTAGACTTCGTCTCTGGGGATGCCTCCTCACGATCTGGCACCACGGGCTACGGTAACGAGCACTCTGTGCCCTTTTCAATTATAAGCCTCTGGAGACACAGCTTCATGGCTCAGTCTTAACAACACGTCCCAGGTTGAAGTCAGGTCTGCTGAGATTCGGCAGACACAGTGGGGCTGGGGTGTAGGGTGTGTGCATGCTCACGTGTGCCCGAGACAGATTTCGGGTTGAGCTTTTCATATGTTTGGATGCTTCTGGTTCAGAGTCTCATACAGCACAGAACACCCCCACTTCACGGACCCATTGCATTTCATTCGGATTGGTGCTTGGCACATTGGAGGTGTAAGTGCTGTCCAGGTGCATCTGGGAAATTGGAGACTTTTGGGGACCAAAGTGCGGACTATTGTTTGCTAGGTCTAGAAAGCACTACCAGGGAAATGGTGGGCATGTTGTAATCATTGACAGGATTAACCAGAAAAGGAGAAAAGCAGAGATACGCAGTGTCCACATTGAGCGATTACTACAGCGAGCGAGGGGGGTGAGGCCCTGCCACCGGAGTGCCACACGCGGGGGCGCAGGTCCTGCTGTCGTTGTGCCTGTTTGAGGGGCTGAGACTTCGAGGAGGGGAGGAAATTGCCCAGGGTTTTGTAGCTCCTGAATCGTCGGCAGAACTGGAGTTAAGCCCTAGGTTTAGGGATGACGAAGTCTGTGTTCTGAGCTCTTCCCGAGTACTTACCTGGTGTGGGGATATAGGGACGCTCCCCGTGGATGGCTGTTTTTAGTTCCTGACACCCACACGGAGCTTTCATTCTCCACATCGGCTTCCTGTCGGAGCTTCCCTTCCGAGACCTGATGGATCCTTCGGGGTCCCCTGAATAATCCAGTCACAAAAACAGCCAGGAATCTCACAAACCCTTCTTGTTCTTTGACGTCAGGCATTTTACATCAAAGAGGTGTGTCCCCACCTAACCGTCAGAGTCTCCTTTTAAAAAATTTGTTATATAAGCCCTGGCTGGTGTAGCTCAGTGGATTGAGCGCGGGCTGCGAACCAGGCATCGCAGGTTCGATTCCCAGCCAGGGCACATGCCTAGGTTGCAGGCCATGTCTCCCAGCAACCACACATTGATGTTTCTCTCTCTCTCTCTCTCTCTCTCTGTCTCTCTCTCTCTCTGTCTCTCTCTCTCTCTCCCCCTCCCTACTCTCTAAAAATAAATAAATAAAATCTTTAAAAAAAATTTGTTATATATTATCAAGGTGTTAAGTAATGACAAAAGATCATAGAATTTTAGGTAGGCCCAGGTAAGAATAGTTCAGCACTCTTACTTTGCAGATGAGAAAGCTAAGGCCCCTTAGAAGGAAGGTGGTGTCGTGTGTGTGTGTGTGTGTGTGTGTGTGTGTGTATGTAGTGCTACACTGGTTTTTACTAAACACAGAATTATCGATAGAAATTGTTCTTTCGGTAAATGCTTTCATTCAACTGTAACATACACACAGAAAAGCACATAGGTCATGGCATTAGGAATCTCGTGATTCCTGGTCCAGAAACCTTTGGCCTAAGTGAACAGTACCATTGGTAAATTACATTTGTGTTGTTCTTGACCATCTATTTCCTGTGATTCTCACGGGAGTGATTTCACTCCATCCTCGCGGTGGTTCTTTCTTATCCCACTTCACGGGTGAGGAGATCGGCTCATGGCGCCGGTCGGTGGAAAGCGGCAGGGAGTTCTTGGCTGCCGCCCCAGGTTCTGCGTGCCGTGTCCGGTTTGAAAAGGCTGCTCCTTGTCTCTCGTGGGGTCCAAGGTGGAGCCAGCCCCTCAAGTCCCCAGGGCGGCAGGTCCTGACTCTTGGATTTCAGTCCTACGCTGGCTCAGGTACCCCTATGAAAAGACGTGAGGAAATACATGTCTTGATTTTCATTCCCGGTTGAACACCTTCTTGGCATTCTTTCTGCACATGCTCGGTCCCCTTGGGAGGCACACGGCCCAGCTGTCAACTAAACGTGCAGGCATCAGCTGGCAGTGCATCATTCCAAACTAACACCCAGAGGATTGTTAACCAAATCAGCAAGCTTTTCACTCTGACAGATTAGAATTCATTCCTTTGAAAAGAAAACTCAACACCTGGGAAAAGTTACTTCGAAGTCATGTTTTCTGGACCACGTAGGTGCTCCTGTGAAAATGTCGGTGTGGGCGCTGAATCACTGACGATCATGACATTGTAGAGAAAGCGCCTTTTGGAGACAAAGCATGGAAGGGCCTGCTAGTTTGCCAGGGCTACAGTAGTGAAGTGCCACCGGGTAGGTCGATTAGACAACGGAAATTTATTTCTTCACCGTTCTGGAAGCCAGAGGCCACTCTCCCTGGCTTGTTAATGGCTGGCTCTCTTCCTGTCTTCACATGCTTTTTCCTCTCCATGTGTCTGTGTCCTAACCTCCTTCTCTTATAAGGACGCCTGTCAGATTAGATTAGGGCCCACGGGTGTGACCTCGCTTTAACCTAATGGACCCTATGTCCTACTACAGTGACATTGGAGGTACTGGAGGGTCAGGACGTCCTCATGTACGTTTTGAGGGGACACAGTTCAGCCTGTAATGAAGGGCGAAGGCCTGTCATTCACTCTCTTACCTGACGAAGCAGACCTGCACTGAGGTTTCTGAAGTCCCTTTGTTCCCAGCGTGTGGCAGAGGTGCTGTTTTTTTCTCTTCGAGACGTTATCAGATGCAACCCCAAAGTTGCAAAATGCCGAGTTCCTAGATTCTAGGCACCTAGACCAGCTGGAATAGTGAAAGGGCCATACACTTAGGAGCCAGATGGGCTGAAAAGTTGCCCAGCGTCTCTGCCCTGTTCTACTCGGACCAGACAGGAGAAGGCACGTTCGAGTGCTTGGAAGAAGACGCAGCATTTCCCGAGTGTAAAAGAAGGCTACCTGTCGATGAGAAAAGTTGGATCATTTTTTTTTAAGGCTGTGCATTGAACTCTCTCCCTTCTGTAATCATAAAAGACAATTCCAAAGTCTTCTAAGTAGCTGTAGAGACCCTAAATGATTGACATTTATGTATAACAATTAGCTTTTTAACCAATAGTACATTGAATGTTACAAAATCCAAAATCTTTACTTTTTAATTAGTTTTTAAAAACGTCACCCTGCCACTGTCGTCATCACAGCACCTGCCCAGAACGGAGCCCCGGCACCAGGGACTGCCCACTGGTGTTTCTCTGCGCATGTGTGGACACTCCAGCTTTGAAGTACAAATAATATGCTGTTCTCTATTTTTTTATTTAATATCAGACGTCAGGTTACACCCATGCATATAGTTATCTCATTCTTTTCTGTGGCTACTTAGTACTGTACGTTACCAGGTGTAATGTGCACCCACATTTTTGGCCCACACTTTCAGGGAAAAAAGTTCTGTTTTAATTTTTTAATTCAATTTTGTATGTATTTGTTTACATTTAGATACTTGTTTTTCATATTATAAAGGAATTTTAGCATTTATTTTTGAACATATGGTGCAAGAAAATTTATGTAGCAAATAATTACAAAACACAAGAACAATACAAAGTATTTCAGGTACTGCCCGTGTGTAAAGCACATCCTCATTTTCCCTCAAAAATTGGGGCAAAAAAAATGCACACCACACATGGAAATATATGGTATTCATGCTTTCTCCTTCCCTACTCCCCATTTTTTCCTTCTAATTAACTGTTAAGAGTTTTATGTTTTTTTCCCAAAGAAGGAGCTCTCAGATTTACTTGATTTCCTATGCTGTCTTACAGTTTATCAGTTCTGTGTTTATCTTCATTCATTCCTTCTTTCTGTGGTTTATTTTATTGTCATTTACTTCTTGAATACATTTGCTTTTATTTTTTTTCTTGTTTATTAATGTAAATATGTCAAGGCTATAAACTGTTCCTTGAATATTGTTCCAGTTATATCTCCTAGGTTCTGGCGTATAGTGCTTTTGTCATAGTCAAGTTTTTATATAGACATTCTGAAACTTGGTTTTGATTTCCTGTTTGACCCGAGAATTATTGGAGAAGGAGGTCTTTAAAATTTCCTGTTGAATGGGGTCTTTGTATGTTTGTTTTCTGTTTTCCTTATCAGTGTTGACTTCCATTACCTTTTGAGCAAAAAAATGTTTTCTGTCCTATTTCCATTCAGAAACATAAAGTACAATATTAATACTTTTTGTGTCCTCGTATATTAGCATTTTTTGTGACTATTCTTCAGACATTTAAAAAGAGGAACTACTGTCTGTTTAGGGAAGACAGTTTAATAACTTTAATTAGACCTACTTAATGCGTGGTTGCCTCTTGCACACCCTCTACTGGGGACCTGGCCCACAACCCAGGCATGCACGCTAGACTGGGAATTGAACCCGTGGCCCTTTGCTTCTCAGGCTGGTACTCAATCCACTGGGCCACAGCAGCCAGGGCTCACTATGAATTCTATTTTCTACTTAAAAAAATTTTTTTCTACTATTTTAAAGTGTCTTTCTTTGATTCGTTTAATGCTCCTGGCCTGAAATCCAAGCTGGTTTGTAAGTAAAACTGAGTCCCCAGCTGTCACTTTCTTTCATTTTCCAGGAATGACTTTAAAGATGTCAGACTGTAGATGCGCCTTCTGAGAGTGGCATGTAGTTGGGCTTAGTTCTGAGATTGAATCTTAGCCTTTTTTTAAACAGACGAGTTTAGTCCATTTACATTTATTGAGGTGACAGGTATGTTCTTTGTTCCATCATGGTCGTTATACTTCCAGTTTTTAGTGGGTTTTCTTTAAGCTTTTAATTTGTGGCCTGTAACGTTGGTTGTTTTTTTTTTTTTTTTTGCATATTGCTTTATGTATGTTTTTATTTCTTTTAGGAATACTTTGTATTATTATTTGACTCCCCTGACAATGACAATGGCATATCTTCCCTTTCTTTGTTTTGCCACCACGTTTGAGTTGTTTAGTTTTCTTCTGTTCACCTTCAAATCTTTAAAAATACTTGAATCTCTATTATGTTACTTGTTTTAAATAGGAATTTCTCCATCTCTGAGTTGGCTAAACTTTGGGTTGTGACCCATCAGTGGGGCCATGAGATCCATTTAGTCAGTCGCGACCAGGGCGCTTTAAGAAATGAAACAGGAAAGAATGGAATGGGAGAAAAATGACAATGAATTCTTCATAGTCCCAGTGAATACTTTGTGAAACTCCTTTCAGTACAGATACGTACAGGTGGATAGATAGTGGATTTGTACCGAGTCTCAATGTAAAGTGGAATGTAGTTAGCATTGTGGTGGCAGCAAAAATAAAAGGTTGAAAATCAATGTACTTTACCTTCTTAAAGGAGGGTTCATTGGAGTTGGAACCCTTGGCTTATATATATATGGAATATGTGTCTGCTACATTTCTCATTTAAACGCTCTGGCCATAAAATTTCCTGGTCATCTTTGCTCCGAGGTCCTCGGCATGTGGAGAGGTCTGTGGCCCAGTTAGACATAATTCGATCTTTCCTAGGATATCATTGCACTTTTGGTCCCTAGATTCAAGTCTTCTTTTATTTCTGGAAGTTTACTTGAATTATATCTTTGAATTTTTTATTTGATTCTCTTCTGTGTCACGTGTGCGTTATCTGTCCTTTGTCTGTTTTATAAAGCTGTTTCCTCCTTGGTCTGTTATTAATTTCCAGTTATTTCACCCGCTTTCTCAATCCTCTCCTCCACGTCTCATTCTGTTCTCCCCCTGCCCCTCCCCCACCGCCCCCACCAGCAGGGGCTGCTCTCCTTTGTGCTGCCTTCAGTAGAACTCTCACTGCTTGGGTGTTTTCCTTTTTCTCTTCCATTTCGCCTTTGGCCTCGGTCAGCTCGTACTTCATTATTCCCGTTGCTGTGCCGTGTTTCCCTGTACTGCCAGGTGTCAACTGTCCACAGGCTGGTTCTTCTACTACATTTTCTTTGACCGTATTACATACATTTGTCATGATTTTCACTTGTTCATTAAGTAAGTAAGTATCCGTCAGTCACGTGCTTGTTGTGGTCCTCTTCCTCACATTTTATTCTGTATTTTGTAGATCCTGTACTACTACTTTTGCATTATTATTATAAAAGCTCCTACTACTGACCTTTGAATTAAGTGAGTTTTTCCCAGACCGTATATTTGCGGGATAGTTGTGGCTAGGGCATGGTTTTAGGCTAAAGAGAATTCTCTCTACTCAGCGAGGAAGCTCCTGGTGGGTCAGAAGAAGAACATGCAAGCGTGTGCGCATGTGAGCAAGAGAAAAATTGAGAATATGTTCAGTTAGCCGGCCCTCCTCCCTAGCTGTGAAGATGGGCAGTTACGGCGCTCATTGCATTCTAGGGTCTCTCCTCTCCTAGGGCCTTACCAATGTGCATGCTTCAGGGAGAGGTGGCGATTCTCCATGGTCCTTCACAGACGCGCCTTTCTTGGAATTTGCCAGTTAGTTGGAGAGCTGTGCTCTCTGCCATGATCACCGAGGCATGCCCCCGTCGGTGCCCTCTCTCTGTCTTGTCGCAGTCCTGTTGGATTCGGCTGCATGTGGCAACTCTTCCGAATATTTTGCCATTTGGGATTTCAGGTGACTCCTGATTTCTTCAAAGATGGGCTTTTTAAAAAAATTCGCAATACCCTAGCTGTTTAGGGTGGTTTCTGAGAGAGCGTAGAGAGAGAAAATCCATTTTCATTATCTTAAAAGCAAAAGAGTGGTGAAGAAAAGTCTTCAACACTCTTTAACTTTGGTAACACGCATGCCAGCATGTGCACCAAAGTCAGCCCTGTTTTAGAGATTAGTTTGAGAGTTACTGGCACCGAGCTTGGGCTGTACAGTTCAGGGAGAATGAACTGACCAAGCTTTTGAGCCAGAATTCCACGTACTGAGTAATGCATGCCTTGTGAATACGATGTTAGGAAAAATGCTCCCCATTATCCATGCGGGGGAGCTTTATAGCCGTGCCACGTTTAGTAAGCTCTAATTCCATGATGGTGGCTTTACTGACAATTTACACCTTAAACACTCCATATACGTTCAGCCTATATCAGAGAAATTATAATGAACCAAACCCAAGAGAAGGAGGGGAAGAGAGACAAGAAGCCGAACACTCACTGGTCTAACATCCTCTGGCCCTGAACTTGAACTTGTACAGCATTGTGTCTCCTTTAATCCTCACAGACCACCCTGTGTTGGCATTATCCCTTTTTGACAAATGGCAGAAGAGCCTCAGTAGCTGCTCAGAGTCACCAGTTGGCACTCCACTGCTTCCACAATCTCTTAACTACCCTCCTGCCTCCCGGGTTTTCACATTCGCTGGATTAGACGTGTCCCCGCTCCAACTACGGGGCTCTGTAGAGACAATATCGAAAGATCCACCAAAGGGCCTCCCAGATGCTGTCTTCTCACCATGCGAGCAAGGCCATGCTGCTGTGTTCCGTGGGCTAAGGGGCCACTTCTCCCAGCAGCACCATCACCACACCCAGCACTTAACTCGGAGGGTTTTCAACACGCAGTTTGTAGCCATTAATTAGTTCCTATGAGGTAAGTCATTGTCTCATTTCCCAGATGAGGCAGCCAGGATGGAGAGAGGTGCAGTGATTTTTCTGGGATCAGCAGTGAGTCCCAGAACAGAGAGCTGAGATTGGCCCCCTCCACAGGCTTAGCCTGTGCACAAGGACCCCTCGAGCAAGCGTTCAGTCCTGGTGGCTTCCTGCACTACCCGCATCATCAGCTGGCCGCTGTCTGCACCTCTGTTGGCGGGCAGAGGGTGTTATGAAACTTGGCAACCGATGAGAAAAGGAAAGGTCAAATAAAGGATTTATACACAGGAAGCCCGTTTTCAATGTTCAGTTTCTAGCACTTCCGGCCATGAAGCTAAGACCATTTTAGTGGGCAGTTGCTAATAATGACACACCCTTTATTGAATACATTACATTAAGAGGGCCATAGGGAAAGGAATTAATTGGCTTATTTGAGGAGGACAATCAAGCAGTAGAAAATGAAATGACTTTCTACTTGTCCTTTGGGCAATTTCTGTTTATTTTGCTTTATTTATTTTTTCAAACCGAGCGCTGGCCAGTTCTACTAAAGGACAATGCTGCAGGATGCCCCCAAACACATACACCCGTCTGTCCTGGCATGCTGCTAATGGTGGCAGGGTCACCTGGGTCCATGACAACAGTGTGCACATTCTGCAGTGTTATCGTCCACGCGCTGTGCCCAGTTCAGTGGTGATGGACCCCAGGCTTGGCCAGGGTGACCTGGTCCTCTACCTCCGATGTCCTCAAGGCAGGACAGGGGTTGGAGAGGATGACCTGTCTGGCTCTGCCTCGTCTCATTGCCTTCAGGGTCGGCCTGCGCCCTGGCACGCACTTTCCACTTTCATAACGAGTCGGAGCCTCCAGTTGGTCGACTCCAGTGACCACCAACCTCCTGCCTTAGGTCCCCCACCAAGAGCAGCTACCAGGGTAGCCTGGGAGAGAGAAAGGCCTTCTGGCTGTTTGTAATTTCACCAAGAAATGTGGTTTTTTTGGAGTACATAACCTATGATGACACAAAATATGGCTATCTTTCAAACGTGGAGGAGGGAGATGATATACATGAGCCCCTAGTAGAAACTTTATTTTTAAATACATGCTTTTTCTTGGGAATAACCTCAGGGTCCACCCAGCAGTGTCCCAGCATCACGGAAGGATTTCCTGTTTTTCTCCGTAAGTGACAGCATGTAGTATTTCACACAGAGGGATGTTTAGGGAACAGCAGGTATGCCAGCAAAAAGAGAACGGGAGGGGACGCTTCATCGGAAGGCGGCTGTCGCAGCACTTTTCATTTTTGTGTGTGGAGGCCATTCTCTCCGTGATGACTGTGTTGACAGCACCCACGGATGGGTTTGCAGCCAGGTTTTCTAACAGAGACCCGGACTCGTGTGCCGAAGGGACCCGGCTCGTGACACTTGTCAGCCTCAGATAGATGGCACATTTTCTGTTTTAAAGACTCACACAAAACTTTTCACATTCGTCTTTGAAAAAAAAATTACATTTGAAGGCCTTTTTCACCCAAACACATTTTGAGATAAGAGCTCCCAAGTCGTGACATTATTTCATTTTGTTATGCGCATCTGTCAAGGAACCGAGATACGATACAGCCACTAAAAACTGATGATTGCGGAACAGAGGAACTTGACAGCATTTCATTTCCTTTATGTCCTGATTATACATTTATCGGGAAGCCTGTATCTCTCCCTGGTTCAGCTAGAAATTGGTAGAATGCAGGGACTCAAAGGCCCGGCAGAGAACCGTCCTATTATTTGGTATCATCTCCCATTTGTAGAGAAGTTGCCTGGTTGAGTCATTGTTACAGCTTTTGCTTCTCTTTTCATTCCCGCGCCCACTGTCCCCGGATCACATTTCTATAGGCCGTGTAACTGCTCTGCCGCACAAATTAAACGCTGGGACATTTCATACATACACGCCGGCGTTTCAATGCTCGTCCGTCAGAGTTTGTAAAATACAGGGATTACAGCCTGATATTAACATCCAAATCTATTGTGCTCATTTCGTGTGTGAAAATGAGAAACCCTTGTGCAGACGCTAGATTCGCCGTCCTCTTTGTCACCCCGTTTTTAATTTATCTCTGGGTTTTGAGTCAGTAAAATGACTCTGCTTATCAATTTAATGGAGTGATAAAACGTATCTGTGGATCGGAACGATCAGAACTATAGTGGATCTACAGGTTGTCTGGCGTTAAGCCCGGCCCCAGCGAGGGATTTTAATGGCGCTACTTCCTTTCCAGAATGAATGCATCCCTGTTTTTTGTTTTTTTTTTAATTGTGCTTCTGTGAGTAATGGGAGTTTGCTTCACAGGAAGAAGTGGACATAGAAACGCATTGCCTTTAGGAAGAAGGACTTTAAAACTTTAAACGTGTTCTTTTGATGCCCGTCTTTTTCTCCTTTTATTGCAGGTGTACTTCAGAAGGAATTACCCAGATGTTACGCAGAATGGCCCTGTGGTTATGAACACGTCTAACGGCCAGCCCTCAGCCCTCACTATTTTTGAGACAGCCCTGTGATCCTACCACGAGGTCAAGCCTACTCTGAAGACATTTTTCCAATATTTTTGCACTGTCTGAACCACACTAAACTCTTTTTTTACACTAGCACCAAGTACTTGCACATACAAGATGTTCGTTTATTTGGATTTTTCCTCCAACTTCATCCAATGATCTTCAAGCTCTATCAAAGTTACTTATTATTTATATTTATATTTATATGTTATAGTATTTTTTTCTTATCTAAATCAGAAGTGCGGGCCACCAGCAACAGCTTTCTACCAGGTTATGTGCCTTAAGAGACTCAGACCCAAGGCTCATTTTGTGAGGTGCGAGACAACATTGAAAGAGATACTTTTTTTGACCCCGCCCCTACCAAATTACATATCACTTCCCAGTTCTATCAGGGATTCTGTTTACTTGAAAACTGTGTGACGTCACCACGTTGTCTTACCACTTTCTTCAACATACCTAGGATCCATTATTTCCCCCCCACAGGCCTCCAGCTCAAATAGCACAGATAAAACTACAGGAAATACAAAAAACATGCTTCGGAATAAGTGGCATTATAGTAGGGAGAGTATATTCTCCCCCTGCCCCCCCAAAAATGTATATCATTAAAATATAGAAAGGCAGTATTTAATTACATGTTCCGAAAGAAAAGGAAGATAAAAATAACGCTTTGTCAAAATAGAAGTGCTTGTAGATGACGTGATAATGAGGAACCCAAGTGTGGTCATTGTCCATCTTTGAATCGGCGTGACTGGGCCGTGGTCGCTGCTGCAGTTTTGGATGCAGGGTGCTGATGCTGTTGGGAAGGGGCAAGCTGCTAGTGGTGAATCCTGAATAGGTAGTGGGTTCTCATTTGGGTTCCTGCTGGCTGACCTTCGGCTGACTGTAAACCTTTGGGCGCGGCCTTTATCGGACTTCCCTCTAAATTGCCTGTCCTGCGTTGGCGAGAAAGACAACGAAAACCCCTGCAGACGTGGACTGCGATCACACAGTGTACTCTCAGGACGCACCCAGAAGGCTCCGGTGTGTGAGCCTACCCAGGTAACGGTGGTTTCCTTCTGACCACGAGCAGAAGTTTGTTTGGGCCTTTCCGACGAGCAGATGAACGGGTCACACCTCATCCCAGGGCCTTCTGCGCTCTCCTTGAACTGTGGCTCTTTAGTCTTTCTTGATGGTGATGGCTATGGTGTCTTGAGGTCAAGTTACTGAAGATTTGATGGTGATGATTTTAAGTGGACTCTCATAACCTCTCACAATAAGGTGTCGCCACCCCAAGCTGCATATATAATACCTCCATGCCTCCATACAGCAGGTTTTTGAACTCTTGAACAGAAACAAATGTTTTCTAAAATCAAGCCTTAAAACACACACACACAGAGCTAACTACCAAAATACCTTAGGTGAAGTAGCTGTTGGACATTTTCTATGTAGAAGCACTATGGTCAGCGTCTAGTCCAGTGAAGCAATCAGCTGTTCAGTGGTCAAGGTTAGTATTTCGGGAGACTGGGGTGACAGCTATGGTAGCCATGAGGTTTGTTGAAACAGTGGAAAATTGGAAATGTATGTGTGTTTAGTTTGTCTTTAGAGGTTAAAGGCACTTTAAAAATGTTTCTATTTGATTTTTTACTGTCATCAAGTTTTTAATGAAACAAAATCCAGTTGAAATAAACGACAGTTTTCATCTCCACTTAGAGCTCTGTGCTGTTGTTCTTAGAGGGATTGCTGGCCTGTGCCCTTGCTGGGTTGGAAGTCACTGCGTTTTCCTGACACCTTCCATGACTGGCAGGACCTCTTGACGCATCCATGAGGTGGACCGAGTGTCCTCAGCGGGTAGGTTGTTTTCAGGCAGGTTAACGTGGTTGCTGTTGAAGCAAACCCAGCTGCACCACTGGCAGGAACAAGGAAAGAGTGTTAGCTTATGCCCTGGGTTTGAACTAGTATTAGATTGTCGAGGTTTTTGGTTTTTGAAAGGTGGCTTTGTCCTAGACTAACAAGAATCACCTGTTGCTGCTCCATTTAAAACACTGTGGAACCGGGTTCTCAAAGTATAGTCCCTGGACTAGCCACTTTAGCATCACCCGGAACTTGTTAGAAGTATAGATTCTCGTTTCTCACCCCGTATCTCCCGAAGCAGAACCTCTGGGGGTGGGGACCAGTACTCTGTGTCTTAGTAAGCCCCAAAGGGGTGATCCTGATGCAGACTGAAACCTGGGAACCAGTGCTTAGAACCTAAGGAACTCCGAGCATTTGTTAAAACACAGAAAGCCCAGTTAGAAAAGTAGACACAGAGACTTGAACAGGCATTTCACAAAAGAGAATATCCAAATGGCCAATAACTGGAAAAGTGCTCACTCTTGTTGGTTACCAGGAAAATGCAAATTAAAACCACAATGAGATACCACTAGACACCCACTAGAATGGCCGAGCATCCCAGTCAGGGGCCAGTAGAGCCGTGGGAACTCGCACGCGCTGCTGTCCTGGAAGTGGTCAAGGTCAGGCAGATTCACACAGGACTCGAGAAGACGGGAGAAAATCTGTGGAGCCATCAGGATATCTGACATGCCTTTATTCCGGGGTGGGGTGATAGACACGCTGCAAGCCACAAGTCACACCACGGGAAGTCCCGACTCCCTTGTGTACTAAATGCATACAAAGCTGGCAGGATGCCAAAACATTATATAACAGTTTGATTTTGTGCGTGGGGGCCCATGCTCAAGGTTGCATGAATACTGGTAAGTCACAGTCGCCCAGACGTCAGAGTGAGGGAGCCAGACTGACCATTTTCCTTGTAACTACTGTGTGTATTAAAATGGGTATTTTGAGAAAATGACTTTGGAAACCAGTGGGACGACACTGACTCAAGCTACACACCGTGTGATCCATTCATTCCCCTCCAAATGCGCACGCTTGTGCTCCGAGAGATGTGTTCAAGGATGTTCCTAGAAACAGGATTTCTAATAGCCTCAAACTGGAAATAACTCAAATGCTCATCGACAACAGAAAGAAAACAAACTCTCACATAATAGAAACTCCAAGGCAGTGAAAGTGATTCAGTTATATCAATGACACAGGTGAATCTCAGAAACTTAAGCTGGACCCCAAAGAATGTTTATATTCCATTTATACCAAGTTCAAACATAGTCACGGCTGAACTATAGTGTTCAAAGTCAGAATGGTTCTTCACCTTGGGAAGGTGGTAGCAGTTCGGTAGGTGAAAGGGGGACTTCTGGGGCGTGTGAAATGCTCTGGTGGGGCTGGATGGCAGTTAGGACAGTGTTGGGCTCTGTTCGCTTGCTGCACTTTTCCGCTGCAGGTCGTACTTCACAACTGAGTCTCTGACTGCTTTTCTTTTAGAGTCTTCCTCAGATTCAGAGGCTTAGTCATCTAAAATGGGCTAATCTGCATCTGGGAAACAGTTTCCACTTAAACTACAAGTCTGTTTCAGTTGTCTTGTGGTCCGCTGGGAATGGCCTCTCATGAATGTCTTGGTGCACGAGGGGTCAAGGTCTCTGTTTTCTCTGACTAATGAAACGAATCACACTTCCTCCTTCCGATTCCAGGATAAGTACCAAAACGAGGAGCAATAAGGATTTTCTAAGTTCCATTTTGTTTAAAGCCACTTCATTGAGGTATGATTAGACACACAAAGACTGTACATATTTAATGTCTACAGCTCGATGAGGGAGGTAAGGGAACACCCAAGCAACCACCATGATCTATCTAATAAACTTACCCACCACTTCCAAAAGTTTCCTCTTACACTCTTCTGTCATTTCCATTTGTGTGAATGAGATACAAACAAAATCTACTGCTGAGTGCTTTTGACAGCACCATAAATGGTTGGTGTCTTGCGAAGAAACAGTCTAAACCAATTCAAGGAGGTGGGGAGGTAGGCTTACTAAGTGTGGTGACGATGGATGAGTTAACTGTTAACTTACCAACAAGTTAACGTGTCCCTCTGTAAGCTGGTGAGATCTGTGTTTTCCTTTCTGACGGTTTGGAGAGACGGAAGCCCCTTTCCTCAAACCTCAACATGTGTTGCATATCGAATTCTGAAAAGTCAATGATGTTCAGAATCTGTTGCCGTGAGTGTGTGAGACTCAGCACCTGCGTATGTAAGTCACTTCGCATAACCAATGCTGTTTCGGATGGTGAAGTTCAACATCCACCTTTACCTAGAAAACTGTATGACACTCTGGACCCCACATCTCAAGAGAAAACCTTCCTTGCCGTTCTGTAATGGAAAAGTGTCCCTTCAGGGAAGGGACATGCTTACAATTAGTAAATGGAATGATGGGGAAGGAATCTTTTCACTTAGAATGAAGAAAACTAAAAAGGTCCAAATTAAAACAAAAAAAAAGTTCTAAAACCCATGTTTATAGTCAATGTAGTTTCATTAACAAATGACCTAAAATTGAACGTGTGTCAAAAAATAATTCTATTCCCAAAGTAACAGGGTTATGAACTGCATTATCCAACAGGCAGACAGACTGAAAAATAGTTATAGGTTTCCTCAAGAAATGCAATAAATTCATGGGTTCATTTCCACAAAATGTGGTGCGTGTGTTTCAATGGTGCATGTTGGTCTTTATCAAGTGGAGGATTCTGAACCATAAGGTAACCACATTCACCCACACACAGTCCTTCCCACCATTTTATATTTGATTTGTGGATTGAGAAATAAAGGATGTGTATAAACAATAATTTTCGAGTAAAAATCCTCTGTAATTACTGGACTCTTGATACCTGTTGCAGTTTGGTTCTCTGGTATGCAGACTGAGATGCAGATTAATGTTCAGGATGTTCATTAGGGGGCACCTTTGGAACCGACACTTTGGAGACCAAGAGGAAAGGAGCTGGGCAGGGCTGAGGGAGAAATCAAGTAGAAGGGCTGGCTGGACAACCTTAGCTGACACCACTGTGAGCTCCGGAGCTAACATGGCCCGGGAAGGATGTCCCGCCAGTGGCCGGCTCTTCATTCAATACCTCCCCCTTGATCAGTTGTTGCCTGCAGGCTGCCCCCAAAATGCCAGTGGCTGAAGGCTCCCTGCTGGGCTACCTCTCCAGCAGCTAGGGCAACAGGTCCTTGAAGGGAGACCTGAGCAGCATGTCTCCATGCCCACCACAGCGTGTCACAGATCCAGAGGGAGTGAATCCTTGGTGATGATGTTTAAGTCAAAATGACCAATTAAGTGCTTCTCCACCATACCCTGTAGTCTGAAAAAGAAGAAAGTCCATGAGGGGAGATGCCTTCATGCAGAGGGTCAGCCCAGTTCTCACCTACTTTATTAGAAAGCCATCTTCAAGTCAGTCTGCAACCTAGGTAATTCCTGTGCATTTCTGCAATACCCCGACTGCCCTTCATTCATTAAACACAACTACACTTAGTTTAGTTTCCTTCTGTCGTCATCTTGAAATCATTCATTTTTTAACAAAGGGCCTGCTTATCCCACCTGGCACTGGGCCCTGCAAATTGCGTAGGCTGCCCTGGCTACGAGCATTCACAGGTGATCTGGTTCCTCCCTAAATGATGCGCTTCTAAAGACTTGAACTGTGCCCTGTGCATTTTTTAATTAAATTTTCCAGCACCGTGTCTGTCACATAGTGGGTGCTCAATAAGTGCTTGCTAAATGAATGAATAATGACTAAGAAAATAATCTTCTAGACTTTATCATTTTGAAATTTGAAGAGCTAGCCTAGGATAATAGAATGTCCTGGGCTTGGAGTCAGTCACCCAGATCAGGATGCCAATTCTGTCTCTGCCCCTGGCCAGCAATGGGAGTGACCAAAGAATGTATCGTCCCAAGTGGGATGCTGGAGGATGAAAGGAAGCCCACTACCCAGCAAAACATGCCAGGGCGATCAACTGACACCATCCTTGACAAAAATGGAACAGGGTCGCCCCTCCCGCACGTCGCCTTAGTTGCATGCTTGGGTGAGTGTCTCAGTCTCTCAGAAACTTCAGCTGTGTCATCTGTAAGATGGCTATGGTTCCTGCCCTTCACAGTTGCTTCGGTTGGGATGACCATGGACCAAGAGCATCCAAAGAAACAGGATGGAATCATTACCCTTGGACAAGGAGAGCGTTTCCTCTTCCGCCAAGATAGCGGGAGGATGGTAGGCTTGTAGACTCTTTGAAGAGGTCCTCATCTGATGGCCTAAACCACACTGTTCTTACTTCCCAAATAGTTAAAGTGCAGCCAGAGGATGGGAAAGCACAAGCTCTGGAGTCAGTTTTCCAGGTTCATACACTGGCTCCTTTGAGTATCAGGTGCCCGGGGTTTGGACTCATGTTCTTCTACCTGCTGATTGCGGGCTCTTCAGGTCGGAAAGCACACCATGCTTCCTCTCCTCTGTAAAACTGAGATAGAGGTGGTGATTTTCTTAGAGGGCTGTCACAGAGATGACATAAGGCAGTGACACAGCATATGGCCTGTCAGCTGCTGTTGGTCCATGAGCTGTTTGTAAGTAGGAATTTCAAGAAAACGAGAAACTGTTTAGCCACTTGATGTGGCCGTTACATCCAAACTCAGGATTGGTGGGATCTTGTTGAACAGGCTAGCTAGAGGCCAGTTGGAGCATTGAACTTGCCCATGGAGGTGCGTGAGCCTGGAGCTGCACACTAGCCTCATGCAGGAGAATCATTTATTAGTTTGCAATGGGTTGAACATTATAAACAATTGAATAAACCTGATTCTTCTTCCCAGACAGTTGAGAAGCACTGCTTTAGAACAATGCTGAAGATGCAGTTAGCTCTCCATCAACATCCGCCTCTTTATAAACGGTTACCGTGTCAGGCAAAAATTATGCCATGATATTTATGTATAAAATGAGGCCACGTAGGCTTTCAAGAGACTCTACCATAAATTAGCAATATTTAATAGCTTTAATAAATTTAATATTTAATTAGCAATATTTCAATATTTAGTAAATATTTACTAATATTTAATAAAAATTAAAAATAAACTCCAAGATTAGAGGCATTCCCCTCTCCCCGTAAGTCTAAAAAGTATTTGAAGAACAACACGGTACTGTGTGATGTTTATACCCACTGTGATCTCGCGTCTCCACACGGTCTTGTCGGGAAGGTACCCAGGAACACATTGGGTCACGTACAAAACCTTTGGAGACATAAGGTTTCATGTGTAAGCTGTCGACTTTCCTTTAAAAAACACGGAGAGTATAGATTAACTGAGCTTTTGCTTTTTAAATCCAAGGTTCTAAGGAGCAGTAACCTTATTTCCTTCCAAAAACTGAAACAGCAGTGTGTGTTGAAAAGCCAAGAGAAGCATGTTTATTTGCATTTAGAACTTAAAAATAACAATAAAAGAAATAACAGGCCCCAACCCCATAGGGCTTCCTTCCATACTCCAGCCCCCGTCTAACCTGCCTGCGGGGTCAACACTGGGATGGTGTGGGTTTTTCAAGAAGAACCAAGATAAAAAAAAAAAGAACCAAGATCAAGACCTGGATACACTCACACTGTTTCACAGAAAACTTCTGCTGGACGGTCCTAAACAGTTTCAGCCTTTCACTCAGCTTCTGTGCTCATAAAACTAGCCAACTCAGAGTTATCCATCCCAATACATGGGAGCTTCAGGTATTCCAAAACAGTGTTCGATCCAGAAGTCCATCGTATTTAATTTTGGAGGACATTATGTGTAGAACTTCTAAAATTAAATTTTGCAGATCACCTAGATGAAGGAAATGTGTCTCTGTGAGACACAGTTTACGTCACGGTGGGAGTGCTGTGTTGGAGGAAGGAACGGCCATCGGGGGATTGAAGATTTGGAAACTTTCCGTTTTATAATGAGGAATTTTCAAAAATCCTCGAGTCCATATTGAATCTGATAAGATAAATTAGAAATAAAGGGAAAAGCTCTTTTTTTTCTGTACAATGCCAACTAATAAATGTAAAAGGATTGAGCAAAAATACCACGTTGTGTCCATCACTGTCACGAATCAAACAAAATCCACCATTGGCTACTAAATAGATATAGAGGCTGGAGATGGGAGACCACATTTTCATAGACTGACAGTATCTTCCCAGGTTAATTAGTTTATAAGGTGGGAAATCATATCTTTAAAGTGGAAAATCCAGCAGGTACCTCCCTAACCTGGTGACCTGGGTTGACAGCACCAGTGATGGACTGACCGCCATTCTGGCCACCTGGTGTGCAGGCGGTGACAGCACCCACCATCTGTGTGTTGTCCCTGCCTCCCCGGCCGAAGGGGAAAAGCACAGTTTAAATCAAATCAGCAGTCAAACTCAGAGGGCACTCTACAAAACGACAAAGGGTAAGAAAGTGTTTCAGATTAAGTGGATACTGAAAAGAGAAAACAATTAAATACACCATGTGATACTGGAGCTAAAAAAAAAAAGTAATAAAGGGTAGTGCTGAGATCATTGGTAAACTTTACATGAGAAGTGTATAAATGGTGAATAATAGGATTGTATCAATATTAAAGTTCCTGAATTTACTCATTACACCATGGTTATGTAAGAGAATTTTTTTTTAGGAAACACACTATGTATTTAGTGGTGAAAGGTTATGTTATCTGTAACTTACTCTCAAATTGTTCTGCAAAAATGATTACGTATTATATATGATATATAGCGCATACATACAATCATTTTTGTTATATATATGATCCTGGATCGAAAACCATATGTGTCTGTGAAGCAGGAAAGCACATGTCAGGAAAATGAGGGCGTGAATATACATGGAAGATACACAGCAGTTCATTGTACTAGTACTGCAACTTTGATGTAGATTTAAATTTTTTCCAAAATAAAAAGTTAAAAAAAACTTTCCCACAGCTCATCCACAGAGCAAAAAGTCCACATTGCGATAAGCAAGAGATGACTCTATGTGTTCTATAAAAATCATCAGACAAGTTCTAGATTGTGGGGACGGTTCACACAGCTCCCTCCAAATCTCACGGCGGCAGTCTAGCCTGGGGCGAGAGCACACCTTCTCCCAGGAGGAGCGTGCAGAGCCAAGGTGCCGCCTGCTAGCGAAATTACTTTTCACACAGGCAAGACACAGCATTCTGCGATCTCTTAAGGATATGATAATGCCAGATGTCGAGTCACCGATGGGCCAAATTTCCAGAACAGTATCTACCATTCACGCCACTGTTAACAAAATAGGTAAAGCCGTAGTGCCTCCTTCAGTGAGGGTAAACTAGTGAGCCCACGTTCTATGTATAAGTAATGTCTTCTCTGCGCACACAGAAGCTGGGAGCTTCGATATCTTTACACTGGATCCTCCTCGAGTTGTACGGTTCTTCGGAAGAGCTGTGTGTCACAGTCTACAGAGCTTTCCAGTGTTCCTGTTCCCTAGCGATCTCTGGCCAGCTTGGAAATTCCAGTGTGTTCCCATTTAAAACTCAGGCCATGTGAATACTCAGCTTAGTGGGGCTCTGTATTCAGAAACAATTTTTGAATGACACTTTCATGTCAGACAAGTAGTCATTCATTTATAACTTTTTTTTTATAAATACGATTGTCAGAGAGTTAAAAAGAAATCCAAGTTAACACTGAGGAGCACGCCCTACTCCGTCCATGCAACTACCGAACAGCTACAATGATGGTCTCTTCTATAGCAGACCTAGTTTTTACAGGAATTTTGGCTTCTAAATTACACATTGGCTCTAGATTGGCTGCCATGTGTGTTCTGGGGGAGGCCCCTAGAATCAGTTATTGGGCAAAGTAATTTTTAGGCAAGTTTCCCTGAGAGACTAGGTGTTTTCCCTGTATCATAACAGTGGTTGAGCTTCTGATTTACGTGGACAGAAAGGCAGATGACAGCTAGGAACCCGAGATATTACTTTTTTTGGTGGAATTTGGACTTTCAAGTCTTTCTCAAGCAGACGAGCTCCAACAGTGAGGTAGACAGTTGGGTAGACAGCCTCAATAAGCCAGCCCAGCGTCATGTTCATGGCCAAGCATCAGCATGTGGAGGAGGTACAAGTTCGCTGTCTGTAGGTAAGTTTTGGTCCTTTTCCTTGCTTTCACACCTTCGGTCCCTCTCCTAAGTAGTACTTGACTCCAACTTCTAAGATTTCCTGACTCTAAGTCATTGGGAAGCAGATAGTAGATAGCCTTTTTGAGAACAAGTTCTGTATTGGAGTCAGCAATATTCAACCCTCCCTGATAAAAATAAGACTCTATTGCTTTCAGCAGTGCCAGGAGCCTCTCTTTAAGGCGAGGTTTTTCAGCCGGTAGAGCAGATAGCCATTCATCTACAGCGATTTAACCAGCCCTGGGGAAAATCTTCTGTATAACATATGTTCCTCAGTAGTGCTTGAGGGGCCATCATGGGTGATCCACTCCTGTGGATACCTGCTGTTCTTCGCTTGAGGCCCTTTCAAAACCAAGCTATTGTTTTCGTGTGAAGGAGTAAAACATTAGGTCACTCACACTTTCACGTTGCCGAGTTTACCACATTGCTTCCTCTAATGAAAGAAGCAAGGGATACCCCACATGATTTTGGGGTGAGGGTGTTTGTGACCCATCTGGAAGACCTCATCCTTGGTAAGCATGGCAGAACTTCACCAGTAAAGACATTTCAACAACCAGGTTGCACACTGATATCAAATCACTGTAAGGAAATTGCCAGGATCCTGATAGCACAAAGGCCATTGAATCTGGCTTCACTCTGGGCGGCCAGATACACAGATTCGAGCACTGCCCACTTGCCAGTCTTGCCTATTAAGCCAAATTATCACTCAAATCTACTCTGAATCCAAGTTCTTTGAAGGATCTCATAGGACGGGACTTGGCGTTCAATATCTTGGGGGGAAGGAACTTGAAGAACCAGGTCTGCTGTAGTGAAGAGATGTTTCGCCTGCTGAACGCACCAAGGGGTCTTTCTGAGGGCAGCGGGCTCTCTTTGATCAGGGTCTGGCTGAACGCGGCACCTGAACCGTAGTGGAGTAATCAGTGCCCAGCTGAAAGAACGAATGGCTTTCATACTGAGTATTAGTTGAACAAGTTGATCCTTGTTTCAGGTAAACAAATGTCACCTTCATCTCAACATCAAAAAAATGCAGATGTAGTTTGAACTTTAAGGCAACTGGTTGGAGACGGCGTATTTATGTGTGAACCGTGCTATGTGATACCAATTATTTCTTTTTTCCCTCTCCGCTTTGATGTAGGGAGTAACTACTCCTGGCGGAGCCCACCGCCGATCCTTCCCGGCCCACAACAAGGGCACAGAGGGAGGCCCACGTATCTCAGCTGGTGAAGCTATTCACCTGTTCGATAAAACGTGCTGCCCTCCCACCTTGATAACCGCTCAGAGCCGCCGCGAGGTCCTGCTTCCAGTCCCGAACGCGTGGTTTCCCAGAGCTCTGCAGTGGAAGGTGGAGGTGTGGGAGAGCTGGTCCACGCCCATAGCCCACATCTGAAGGAGCCTCCTGTGCACAAGTAAGAACGTCCCAGGTGGCACAGGCACAATCCTGTCACCGTTCCCTACCCTCACTCACGGGCCCTCCCAGGCCAAGTACTCCTCACACCCACGATGTTGCCTGCTAGTGCCGCCCTTAGGAGGATGGACTCAAGCAACAGGCCCCTGTGGGTTCCTGAAGTGGGCTGTAGCCATTTGGACAGGCCATTCCAGGGTCCCAGGTGCCCTGAGTGGTCCAGATCCGTGCTTCTGGGTCTTTAATATGCATAGAAGGCCCCTGGGGACCTTGTTAAAATGCAGACTCCTGTTCACACGCAGTGGGTCAGAGAGCTGGGCTGAGTGCGTATCTGACATGCCTCTGGGTGATGCTGATGCCGTTTGCTTCGTGGACCACACTGTGAAGAGTGAGCACCTGAAAGATGGGCTCTGGGTAGGTGTGCACTCTTGGCTCCCTGATGCTTCACCCCCGAGGCCTGGCCACGTCAGCAGAGCGCTGGAGTGGGCTCCTCTGAAGTAGGAGGCTCAGGGCAGATAGAGGCCTCTTGCTCTGGTCTAAGGGCAGTTCTGGCTCCTTCTTGCCCACGTCCCCTCTGCAGCAACGGGCTCTGTTCCCACACTGCAGGGCCCTGGTGCTCCCCAGCCAGCGCTGCCTCGGCAGCCTTTGATGTCCCACCCACTCTCCCCACGTGGAGTTTCTCTTGGCTCCTTTCTCTGCAGCCATTCCCTCTCCTGCCTCCGCCGCTCCCTTACGCCACCCAACCAATGTAAAATTAACATTTCAAAAATACTGAAAATTAATGCTGACGAAATCGTGTTTTTGTTTTCTTGGGATGTAAAAGCACCTAGTAACAGCAATTCTGGATAAAGCCTCTTTGGGTGCCTAGCTGTTGTCTGTGAACAGAATTGTATCTCCTCACCCATTTTCATGACCTGGAACCAGGATTTCTAAATATAAATGCTTGCTAGATTAGGGCAGACTGGATTTTTTCTCCCATATTTTCCTCTTGACAAGGCTATGAAAGCTGCTATCTCACCATCTAATGGAATCACAGGCTGCTAAAAATAACCCCTGCAAGTTGGTGGCAGACCCAGGAAACACCTCTCCCCCTCCTTGCCCGTTGTTGAGACGAAACTTAATTCTTGTGTGCACTGGCTTTGGGTTCTTTTCTTCTTTCCAAGGCTGTTTTTCACTATTTGCCTGAGTTATTTGAACAGGTGGCTTTACACAACCTATGCTAATGTGAGGCTTTTGTCTGCTTTGAGATTGCTCAGGGAGTCATTTAAGGAAGAAATGTTTCTTTCTTGCTAAACTATTCACACCTGTTCTGATAACCACCCTGTGTCAAACTAAAATACCAAGCCAGTGGGGGCTGCTTTTCATTGGACACACGCTTAACAAGGCGCGGACCCTCGTTTTCCTCTCTTCTCGAGCACAGGACGAGCAGCCCAAGGGCCTCGTCCTGCGGCTTAGGCCGAGTGTCCCCCTGGCTCTGTCCGGAAGCGCGCGGACATTCGGATCGCGGCAAGGGGGAAGCTTCACTGGACTTTGTCAATGGCGGGGTGCAGGTGGAAGCAAAGGCCGTCGGCCTGAGCCGGGTTTCCCGATCCATTCGTCCCGGGCCACCGCCAGCGGGTGATCGGGCCGCAGGCTCCGAGCGGGGCTTGGCGCGCGATCACAGGCGGGCGCCCCGGGATGCTCGGCGCGCGCGCTCCCTGGCCCCAGATCACAGGCGCCCGCCCTCCGCCCGGCCGGCCGGGAGCCCGCCTGCTCCCTGGAACGCGATCACAGGCCGCGCCTCCGGGCCCCGCGGGCGGGGAGGGGCGCCGCCCGGGCCCCAGGGGAGAGCCGTCGCCGGTGCGTTCCCACGGGGAGGTCCAGGGCTGAGCAAAGGCTTCTCCCGGCTGTCCCCCGCCGTGTCCTCCGCTGGTGGGAAGGCGGCGCAGGCGGAAGGGAGGCCACTGCGAAGCGGCCCCAGGAGGGGCAGTAGAGATACACCACCGTCACGGGCACGCGGTGGCCTACGAGCTAGGATTCCTAACGAGGGCGCGCCGAGGGTAGGCTTTCTAGAACTTTTTCTTTTCTTTCTTCTTCTTTTTTTTTTCTTTTTAGAAATCAGTACTCTCTTACTCCCTGGCCACAGGAAAAGAACGAAGTGCACATGGGGTAGGCAAGGCTTGCTTGGATATGGTTTAAAGGGCTCGGGATCCTGCCCACAGAAGTGGGCGTGAAGGGGACTAGGTGGTTTTGACCTGGCCTGCCACTGGTCCCCTGCGCCGCAGTAGGTGGGCGCCCGCTCTGCCTTCCTGAGGGGTTAACGCTCAGGCGCTCAGACACCACCGGGGCACGCCCGCACACTTACAGGGAATCTTTTGAGATGCTGGGCCCTACAAGGAAGCAAAAGTGCCTAACACTCTTGGGTGCTGTAGGTGGTTCATACACCTACCAGTGCCGTCAGGTGCCACATCACCTCTTCCGGAGGCCTAGGAGCGTGGACACCTGGTATGCAAACACAGGGGTTCCCATCCAGTGGACAAAGGCCAAGGTGAACTGTTGGGAGGCAACCCCTGGATGCATGTGCTCACCAAGCTCGATCTATCCAGCAAAGCTGTCATTCAGAGTGGAAGGGCAGATAAAGTGCTTCCCAGGTATGGTCAAGTTAAAGGAGTTCATCATCACCAAGCCATTATTATATGAAATGTTAAAGGGACTTACCTAAAAAAAAGATAAAAAATATGAACAGTAAAGTGGCAACAAACTCACAACTATCAACAACTGAACCTAAAAAACAAAAACAAACTAAGCAAACAACTAGAACAGGAACAGAATCACAGAAATGGAGATCACATGGAGGGTTTGTTGGGGGGGAGGGGAAGAGAAGGGGGAAGATACAGGGAATAGAAGCATAAATGGTAGGTGGGAGGTAGATAGGGGAGGTTAGGAATAGTGTAGGAAATGGAGAAGCCAAAGCACTTATATGTATCACCCATGGACAGGAACCACGAAGGGAGGATGCAGTGGGAGTGGGGTGCAGGGCAGAGAGGAATAAAGGGGAGAAAAATGGAACAACTAACAGCATAATCAATAAAATGTATTTTTTACAGAAGTTAAAGACCGAGAGAATTGACCTTGAATTATCTACGTGCCTTAAGTGCTGTCACAGGTATCCTCATCAGAGCGAGGCAGAGGGAGTTTAGAGGTAGATACTGGTGGAGAGGTGATGTGACTATAGCGCAGAGAGACGCAGCTGCAGGCCGAGGAAGGCCCACGGCCACCGGAAGCTGGAACAGGCAGGTTCTCCGCTAGGGCCTCCAGAGAAAGGGCTGTTCTGCCTGCGCCTTGATTTTGAACTTCTGGCCTCCGGAACTGTAGGAGAATACATTCTGTTGTGTTCAGCAATGAATAAGAATTCCAGCTTCTCCATATCCTCACCCACACTTAGTATTGTTTGTTTTCAAAAATTGTAGCCATTCTAGTGGCTGCGTCATGGTTTGAATTTGCATGTGCTGCCTGGCTAGCAATGGTGAGCCTCTTTGCGTCTGTGTATTTGCCATGTAGATTTTCTCTGATGAGAGGTCTGTTCAGATCTTTTGTTCAGTTCATATTGAATTATTGTTTCATTATCAATAATTTATGTGCTTTTAATATGCACTGTCACTAACAGTAACAGGTACAAATACAACTTTATTAAACCATTACATAACTAACCACATAAAATTAAGATTAAAATAAAACATCTTTCAGCTTACGTTTCATGTTATGAAACACGACGTGCTGAATAAGCTCTCTGGTGAACTCTCCATCTCCCTCCTTATCAGACATTAGCGTTTGGAACAATGGGGCTGAGTCAGAACTTCTATCAGCTGCAGCATCGAGTCTGCTCATTTATTTTGTTTTTGTTGGAACGCAGAGGGTGTTGTAGCAGAGGGAAGAAGAGCCCAAGCTGCATGTTTTGCAACATTTGGGTATCTTTGCAATGCACCGCTCCAAAAATCATTAATTATTTCATCTTGGATGGCTCAGTTTCCAGTTTGTCAGGATCTGGAGGCTTACATGACTCACCCTCGTTCTGAATGGTTCAACTTCTTGTGCTTTTCCGAGTCACAAGATTGGCCTTTTGTTGAAATCGGCCATCTTTAAGGTCCGGCAGTGAGAAACGTTGAGGAGAATAAATGCTTTCCTGTACAATGAACATCGAACAGCCTTGCAAACAGGTGGTGAGTTCATGGGACTCAGAACAGGCTGGTGGTTACTGAGGGGACAGCAGGTCGCCCGACTCGCCACAGCCACCTGCACTCATGCATTGGGGGACCTTACTTCTTGGTCACCCAGGTGGGTTGCACCTTTCTTTTTAAAAGGGAGATTATCCCATTTTACTAAAAACCTCTGTATAAACATTTAATATTTTTAAAAGTGTTTTAGAACATACATCCTCACACAGAATCTTTTTTAAAAAGAACTGCCTCTTGAGTCTGAGAAACCCCACACTGAGCAGACTCCCACGTACGGTCTCATTAAACTGTACTTAACTCTGGATCAGTGCAATGTACACTTGGGCATGTGTCGTGGTCACTGGAGGAAGGGGCTGCAGCCATGCAGGTCCCTGTCACCGCCCCTCCCCACTGGGAGTCCCATGTCCCTGGATCTGGGTAGGCCTGTGCATTCTCCCCACATAATTCTGAGAAGTTTGTTAAGCTTTGAGAACCAATGCATGTGGCCCCCAAATGTCTCAAACAAAACTTGTTTAATTTTCTGATTGAGCTGGCTTCTGATATAGGGAAATGTTAAAAACTATAGTCTTGTAACAAGCTGGGGAAAAAGAGGCATAATTCAAGGACTATGTGACAACAAGCAAAATAACTTTTTTTAAAGGAGTGTGACAGTATGTCCTACACATTGACACTGGACATGAAATACAAACCCTGGGGTCTGCCTGGAGCCATGCCAGCTGAGAGTGAGAAGATTGGGGTTCCATGCCTCTCCCCAGTACAAATGGCCTGCGTGGCCTTACATACATGTTGGGACTTCCACAGACCCCAGTGGGAAGGGATAGCTTGGGGATCCCCACCTACTGGGTTAGTCGCTGATGCCGTGGGTCCTTTCCTGGATTTTCTGGAATTCCTAAGAGGAAGGACAAAGGCACCAAGCATGAGGGCGGGGGACACACAAAAAAATAAATATTTATTTATAAAAAGATGTGTATTTATTCTTGCATGTTTAAACTCCAGTCACCTTCCAAGTACTCGCCATCTGATGCAACACACCTACTGAGGTGTTTTTCCACTGCTCAGAACAGTTTCTGAACTTGTGGGTTTTGATGCCTTTTAGTGCTTCTGCTGTTTTTTGTTTTACCCCTTTTCATCAGCCAAATGTTTCCCTTTGAGGACTTTTTTCATCTGGAGAAACAAACAAAAAAAGTCACTCAGGGTGCGATCACATGAACAGGGAGGGTGGGGCACTGGGGTCAAGCTGGTCTTTTTGTCCAAAACTGCTGAACCCTCAGCTCCCTGTGGACAGGTGCGTTTGTCAGTCTCCCGGGATGAAATGGGCAAACACATTGAGTCTTCGAAAACAGCGAAGCCAAATGCAGCCTCTTACAACAACGCTGGTAGATCGGGTCTGCTTTCATTTCTCTGCTCTATTATTATTCTCAGAGCACTTGGTATGAAACACACCAGATACTTTACTAAGTGTTTTACATGGGTGGTTTTATGAGTCTTCACAAAACAACCATATGAGGGAGATACTATTATAATCCCCTATCATAGATTAGGAAGCTGAACTCAGTGTGTTGGAGGGGTAGGTTCAAGTTCACACAGCCAGTAAGTAGTGGAGCTGGGATTGTAACGCAGGCAATGTGGCTTCAAAGACCATCCTGGAAAACAGCTTCACATTTACCAAACACTGACAATTTGTTGCTAAAAGCAATTCTTGTTTTTGGTATGTATTTCCACCATGCAGTTATAACCTAAGGACATAATTTTACTCATTTGTGTTTCTCTGGTAACTACGACAATGCGTGGGAAGGAATGAAATCGTTCCCAGTCACAAAAGCTGCAGAAAGACCAACTCCATGTTTCCTGGTGCTGTACTTGCTCTGGAAATGTGTCCAGTGATGTGGGGGAGGGGCGATGGCTCACCTTCCAGAACCAACCTTTAAAACACCACGAATGATTCGTCATCGCTCCTAGAATATGCTCAAAGAACTCTCGAGTTTTCCGATGAAACTCTTTTGTTTGGACTTTTGCAGCAAAGCTAAGGCTATGCATGAAATGATGTAAGAGATGCTCAGTCCTTTTACCTTTGATTTTAGGTCTGGTTACCCCCACAGGCAGACACTGAACTTGCAGACACTCCGGGGACATTTGAGGGCCTGGTGATCGTGGACATGGAGCGTGTGGTGGGGAGGTGGAGGTCTGGGGTTCTGGGCACCTTCCTGAGTCCTGTCTCACTAATCACAGCTGCTGCAGCAGCGTTGAGGCCTCACAGGGCTTTTGGGGCATCTTCCTCCTTCTCATTCAAGGGCAAGACATGAGTATACATGGACGCTTATTAAAATTATGGTTGCCTGGGGACAAGGGCAGGGGTTTGGAAGGAGCTGGGAGGATCAAATGTAAAAGGGGCACAACAATACCATGACTGCTGCGCCTCTACAGGTTGGATGTCTTCCTGCAAAATGAAAGGTCGCCGGTTCGATTCCTGGTCAGGGCATGTGCTTGTATTGCAGGTTTCATCCCCAGTCAGGGTGCCTACGAGAGGCAACTGATTGCTGTTTCTCTCTCACGTTGATATTTCTCTCCCTCTCTTTCTCCCTTCCATCCCCTCTATCTAAAAGTAAATAAATAAAATGTTTTTAAAAATCTGAAACAAAAGGGGCATAACAGAAGTTTTTCAGAAATGGAAACGTTAGTGTCTTATCAGTGGTTGTGATTTCATGGTGATATAAACCTCTCCAAACTGTTCAAAATGCATATTTTAAAACTGTCCAGTTTGCTTCTCATAAATTATGCCTCAGTTAAGCAGTTTAAAAGAAGAAACTTTAGCACTTACCTCTAAGAGAGAAAGCAGGCCACATGAAAGGCCACTGGGGATCCAAAACCAGAGGGAATCTGGAATTGAGTGGAAGGGGTGATAGGAGGAACAGTGTCCTAGACCAGGCTCAGCAGAGGGACAGTGGAAGCTGACATTTCATCCCATTTTATGATAATGATTTAAATGAGGAACCAAGCCATGCGAGGAAGCACCAGCTTTCCCCACCTCTGCTGGCCTCTCTGGTTCCTCAGGGTCGGGACCTGTCATGGATATTGCTCAAGCCTGCTCCCCGGTGCTGGCAGAGGAAGCTGATGACCATTTGCCTTATCAGGGAGGGACTTCCTCAGAGGCTCTGTCAATTACTTCTCTCCCACAGGGCTCAGTCTGAGCTCTGGGGTCCAAGAGCGCTCCTGCCCCCCTTGGCCTGGGTCTCCCGGTGAAGGAAAGCCCAGAGGAGAACTACTACCACCCTCACTCCAGCTTCTTGAGTGTGTGGCTTGCTCTTTTCTGTGTTCGCGTGTTTATTCTGCTCCAGAAAACATCTCTGGAGCCACTGCAAAAGGATGCCGCATTAGCTGTCTTCCAACAAAGCAGAACAGTTGTTCTCACTTTCTGACCTTAAAATAAGATAGGCTCATAGAGAAAGTTGAAAGGTGTTGGAAAGTGGGAGCAAGGGAAACCATTTCTGGCCAGTCCTACCATTGAAAGGCACACACAGATGACTTTCTATTTCTTTCCACTCTTTTTTTTTCTATTTAAAGGCTTTTAAAAACAATTGTAGCTAGGCTATACACACAGCTGTATTTCCTGCTTCTTCCTATATCATGATCTCCCGGCCACTTTTCTGTGCTCTTCTTACACAGAGTTCATAAAAATTACCTTTAATGGATGAATGATATTCCATCGAGTGGATATGCCACTGGTAACTGTGACCCTATTTACAGAGAGTTTGAAACATAATTACAGGGTGATTCATGTAAGACATTTAGATTCCACTGAAGACATAGAAGGAGGAGGCTTGATGGGGAAAGGCCCCTGGACTGGAAGTACGTGTCACTTTGGCTCAAGCTGAGTTACTAGCTGGTGACCTTGATCATGTGCCATTACTTTACTGTGGCCCCATTTTGCTTGCTTGGCCATAACTTATACATCCATGTAGCTTTTTAAGATCCCTTTCAGCTGTGAGATTCCAGGATGCCATGATCTGTGAAAATAAAATCTCCAAATTTGGCCATCTAAGTTCCTTTCCAATGAGTTATTATATATTGATTTGAATTGAAGTGAATATTTTATATTGCAGTGAATTATTTATGTCATCGAAGTGAAATAAGACCACGTCGATAGACCTCTGTAGGAAGAACAAACTATTTTAATTCACTTACAGAAATAAATGTTTCGACAGATCTGACTTGTTTCCTGCACATTCGCTCAGGATAGTTCTAATTAATTTCATGTCACACCATTGAGAATGACCCAAATCAGCACCACAAGTCTCAGTTTCAATAGTGACAGAGAAATGGGCAACATGGAAGGCCAGGTGAGTAAGGACAGAGGCAAAAATACCTTTTTAACATCTGCAATAAAAAGGAATGTTGAGGCTTGGAAAGGCTCCTCTGAACTACATAGAGATCACTGGATTTGTTCCATGTGTAACAACTTTAACTTTGCAAGACTGTACGCCTCCAAAAATAATAGGAGAGACTCCTGCCTGGATGTCTGAGCCTGATAAACAACCCCATTAATTAAAAGGCGCAAGGCATTAGCATATATTACTACTATTACTCTGTACTTCTCTTTAATGTAGCTTACATTTGCCTCACTTTGGCAGGTTAAACTTCTTGCTTCTTGTAAGCTTTCTCTCTCTCTCTCCCTCTCTCTCTCTCTCTCTCTCTCTCTCTCAGCCAGCAGTTTCTATTTTACATCTACTGAATAGAGTAGAAGTAATATTATAGACTAAGCGTAACCTCTTTATTTCTGCACGAGAATAAATCCAACCTTAATAATTTAATCACTATTTACTGAAATTTAAAATGCAAAGTAAATAATGTTTCAGAAGCAAAAGCTCCAGTGCTCAGAAACAAGAAACCAATGCCTGCAATGGCAGGCATGGCAAATGGCAATTTACACAATGCTACAAAGTGATATTGCTGTCCAGTGCTTAACAGCTTCACCTAGAATATCACATTATGGCTGGTATGGTAAGAACAAAAAAGAGTGTAAGATAGCAGAGACAAAATGATGGCGTGTCCTCAGTGGTCCTCAACAGGAAAAAAATGAGAGATGGTGGGAAACAAGGTAAAAATACATTTTCTACCATTGTTTTATAATTTTTAATAAAACACCTTAGCCAACTGTTTTCTAAAATGGAATTAAATTTAGTATAAAAATACAATCACCTCATTTTCATTTGGTCTTCAGTTTGCTTTCTGTCAAAGGTAGAAGCTTTGGAAAATGGACTTCACTAAATTACTAAGAAAGTCTATACTTTCAATCCTGAAAAAATGTTCAAGTTAGCAGCCTCTTAAGATCACCAATTCATATTTTATATAAGTTCACTAAACTTTAAACAAGAGCCTTCTTTGCCAACTGAGTTCTAGTTTATAAGGAAAATTGGTTTAAATGACCAGAAATAATGTAAGTCTATTGATTTTTTCAAGGAGTATAAAAGAAAAAATATTAACTACTCCCGCTGCTCTGTGGATTTAGAAATGTCATTATTTGCCACAAAAATGCATGGCATGTCTCATTCAATTCCTGAAGGTACCTTAGGGTAGGAATTCATTCAATTAGGAGAGGCATTGATCAATAAGAAAGCGGGAAACCCATTCATTCAGTTCATTCATTCAGCATATGTATGAAGTTCTTCCTATGGGCTGGGCACACAGGAGGAAAATATTTAATTATGAATTCTTAGATCATAGTCTGATGCTCCAGAAAAGTCACCATCAAGCCTTCCTGGACACACCCCCCTCCTAAGTTTAATTTTCAGAAATACAGTAATTCTAGCAATTGCTTTCACACATGTGACATATTCCTCTATGTATGTCATCAATAATTGATTATAGAGAGCTTCCTGTGTACAAAAACCCGTGGAAGGTTCACAGATGAATAAGATAAATCCCCGACCTCATAGTGCTCATTGCCTGGTGAGACCAGGAGACGTTACTAATATGAGCAGGGATGGGGGTAGAAAGGGCTGGCTGTGTAGGAGGGCCTGTCAGAGCTCAGAGGAGGAAGACATTGCTTCTGTTTGGGGGCTGGATTATAATCACAAATTTTCTTTCTGTGATATAAGCTCTAGGAAATCAGGTTTTGGGTGTGCCTGTCTTTGCTGACTCCTCAAGAAGAAATGCATACCAGACACGTACTAGGTACACAAAAAACATTTGCCTAATGAGTGAGCAACTTGGCATTTGATTTAGGTGGCAAAAGATCCGTATTTGCTCACAAGGACAAGGGAGGAGGTGGGGGACATTCCCTGTGAGGAGTGGAGAGGACACACAGGTGCATAGCACAGGCTCACATTTCCAGGTTGAGTTAGGGTAATTAACACGAGGTGCTACTTCTTAAAGGCTTCATACAATAAGATGCCCTTTCTCTCTTGGATCAACACTCACGTGGCCTGAGCAGTTTTCCCTCCTCCTGTTACAGCTTCACCATTTGGAAAATGTGGCCCCCAAGGTTGCCATAGCAGGGGAAGAGAGGGATGGAGGAGCCATCCTGGGCCTCAGCTGCCTCGGACTTCGCACAGAGTCACGTGGAGCTAATCGTGGGGCCAATCTAACAGCCAGGGAGCTTGGGAATGCAGGGAAGGACAGGGTGTTTGATGAGTACGCCCTCTCGGCCACTCAGGTCTCTGTTTATTTGCACGCCACCTCTGTGTGTGTATGAAATTGTCATTTGCCCCATTTCCTCTTAGCCTTTAGCCTTCTCCACATCACACAGATCAAAACTCGTATTTCCTGAACTCGTATAAACTAAAGGGACGTGCTTTGTCCAATCTAGCTGCTTAATAAATGCTGGGGATAATAATGACTGCATTCAAATCTCAAACAGTGCCCATGAATAATCTGAATTTTATTCACAAATACAAGCGATAGATTCTCTAGTATAATTTATTTGATTCTAACGTATTTGACTTGGACATATGACTTAAAAAGATTTGCATGTACAGCTAACCAAGACAGAATTTTGGCTCATGTATATAGCCAACTAACCTTTTATGCCTCAGTTCCCTCATCTGAGAAATGGGATCATGGTACTCATTTATAAGACTCTTTGTTTCTTCAAGTAACCCTAACACTTTGATCTGCTTTGATCTGCTTGGATCAGGGCTGACTTCTTCATTTTCATACATTATACATAAACATGCAAAACAGCTGACGGCTTGATAAGAAATTCCATGGAGGAATGTAAGTAGTATATCAGATACTTAGACTGTACAGTGTATAGGATGTGTGTGATCTCTGACATTAACCAGGCATTTTTTTCTTTGACTTTGTTTTTTTTTTTTTACTTCTTCTGACGATGAAAAATGAGTTGGATTAGTCATAGGAGTATTCGGTGAGTGTTTGATTGTCTGAGAAGGAAAAAAAAGAGCTAGGTAAAGGTTTCTCTGGAATTTAAACTGAAAAAAAAAGGGACTTGGCCAAGCCGAATCCACTCTAGACTTGAATTAGGCACAATTAGCCGAATATCAGAAAACACACACACACACACACACCAATGAACAAAATCTCATGATTTTTTTTCAAAAATCCTAGGATCTTAGTTGTTTTGGACACAGGGTTAATTTTCAGTTAAAAAGAAATTTCAATGGCACAATACCCCTCAGAACCAGAAGTCATCAGAAAACATCCAAGCAATTGATAGATTTGCTTGCAGCCACCATTTCTCTCAGTCAGTGGTCCTTCAGCTCCAGGGCGAACCTGAATTACGCAGATGTTCGGGGGCTCCAGCCCCAGGGATTCTGGTTCTGTAGGCCTGAGTGGGACCCAAGCATCTGCATTCCCAACACGTGGTGCTACCGTTGCTGGTCTGAGAACTGAACTTCGGGCGCCATTGTTTTCGGTGCTTTTCTTTGCAACGAGAACTTCGGGGCAGTGACGCTGAGAAGCTCTGCATGGGATGAATGTTTCTGGACATCACGCCCAGGCTGTGTCTGCTCCTGGGCACTCCGCTGGCTCTGGTAGGGTCCAGTCAACATTTCTTGTTGTTTTAATTTCTGCAGAGGTAATGGAATCAAGGTAAGGGTGGCAGTTTGGATTGTTTGTGCATAGAGTCAGGTGAGGAAATTTCTTTAGGTTCCAGTTATTTCACAGAATTCGAAGTCTGGCAGGGATGTTAAAACTTTTTGACGGAGCCCTGACTGGTGTGGCTCAGTTGGTTGGAGCGTCGTCCCAGGGACCTAAAGGTCATGGGTTCGATTCCTAATCAGGATGCATACCCAGGTTTCAGGTTTGATCTCGGGTTGGAGCACATATGAGAAGGCAGCCAAGTGATAGTTCTCCTCACATCGATGTTTCTTTCTCTCTCTCTGGCCCCTCACTTCCTCTCTCTCTAAAAGCAATTTAAAAAATGTCCTCAGGTGAGGATGGAAAAATAAGAAATAAATTTAGAAACCCTTTTGGATGGAACCTGAGGCTTTGAGACAGATGCACCACTAGAGAGGCGGCCAGGACTCAGCTTAATCCCTTCGATTTATCGGTGGTGTGAGAGATACAGTTGCAGTTCGGTTCTCGCCGCCAATGCACTTGCATCAACCGGACCAACCTTCTGTAGAACCCTGACTTTCAAACATAGCTCGATGCAAATTTTATAAAACTCCTATAGAGACTCATGTGTCCAAGTCAAAAATACCTGATTTGGGAGGGACAGATTAGTAATTGAGATAACTCTGTCTAAAGAATTTTGGAGAAAGCAGTCACTCAGATAGCTAAACGAGAAACATTAACCTCCAAATGGCTAATTAAGTAATTATGCATAGAGGAATCTTCCATCTTGCTTATAAGTGAGTCTCCTTTTACTGTAAACAAATAGCAGTACGTAGTAATTTTTATTAATAGAGTTTCTGTATATACAATACCACTTTTAAGTTTGATATCATGTTATGCAAGCACCTTGTAAAGTATGTAATAAATACCAAATTATGAGGAATGTGGAAAGGCTACAGCAACCTTGAAATCAGTATGAAAAAAGAAATCGAGCCACAGAAGGTTTTAATCGCCCTGCTGCCCACCAGGAGGTCCTCATGGAATAAAACAAGGAAAACTCAACCATTTTCTGCCTGCCTGATAAAAGCTGTTACCCTCCCAGGGATTAGTGGACCCATGCTCAGCAGGAAGGCAGGGGTACATGGCCACAAATAATTTTTTAGGGGGAGAGTAAAGAGTTGAGCACTTGTCATTTTTCACCCAGTACCATTCTAGATATTCACTGGCTTATAATTCCTTTTTTAAAAAGGGTTTTAGTTATTTATTCTTAGAGGGGAAGGGAGGGAGAAAGAGGGGGAGAGAAACATCAGTGTGTGGTTGCAGCCCCCTACTGGGGACCCAGCCAACAACCCAGGCATGTGCCCTAACTGGGAACTGAACCAGCAACCCTTTGGTTTGAAGGCTGGCACTCAATCCACTGAGCCATACCAGCCAAGGCATGGCCTATAAAACCCTTTGCTAGGCTGTAAGAGAAACTTACTGGCAATGAGGACATGTCAACAAAATACTGAAAAATATTCAGGGCGAGATTCAAAATTCCACATGTGGCTGGGCTTTGAAAAGCACCTGTTATTGGTGAAGGTTTTTAGGCACAGTGCTTCTGACCTTCTACCTTGGTTTTGTTCTTTTATGTATAATTAGATGAAACACACACACACACACATGTTCACTCAATCTAGTCGTGTACATATGGATGAGGTAAATACTTCTTAAGGGAATCACAGTACTTAATTAACACGACTGCTTCTGTCACAGACATTCTGTGAGAGTCTTGGTGCCTGGCCCCTACAGTGCTTGCCATCCACTCCTTCCTTCCTCAGTCAGATCTGCCTCGAGCCTCCGCTGGCCTTGAGAGTCTTATGTATTTGTCTTGAACTGCCAGGTCCTGCCATATCCTGCTTGGAGCCCCATAACCCTGTAATTCTTACAAAAAGGTTGGTGGTCATTCCCCACTTCTCAGAAAGACTTAATAACAGTGACCTTCAGTAAGGTCTCAGAATAAGTAGGTCATCAGCATGTCGGATAAGATACAGGGTAGGCAAAAGTAGGTTTACAGTTGTTTTCATAGAAAATAATATAATAATTAATAAATAATGATACAAGAAAAAACTGTCTTTTGTACTCACAACAGTAAGCCTAGTTTTGCCCCATTCTGTATGCTATGAAGAATTATCACAAAACTAGACCATCAACTTACACCATACAAAAGAATAAACTCAAAATGGATTAAAGACTTAAAGGCAACTCACAAAACCATTAAAAAAAAACCCTACAAAAAATATAGGTGGTACAATTTCAGACATTTCTCATAGCAATATTTTTGCTGATACAACTTCTAGCACAAGAGAAACAAAGGAAAAATAAATGGGATCGCATCACCCTGAAAAGTTTTTGCACAGCAAAGGAAACATCAAAACGAAAAGGCAACCCACTGAATGGGAGAACATATTTTCCAATGGTACATCTGATAAGGAGTTAATTTCCAAAATCTATAAAGAACTTTTACAACTCAACCTCAGGAAGACAAGAAATCCAACTAAAAAATGGGCACAAGACCCAAATAGACACTTATCCAAAGAGGACATACAGATGGCCAAAGGGCATAAAAAAATCACATCATTAATCATCAGAGATATGAGAATTAAAACCACAGTGAGATATCACCTCACCCCTGTCAGAATGGCCGTCATCAATAAATCAGCAACAAGTGCTGGGGGGAGGCATGGGGGCCTCCCTCATGCACTGTTGGTGGGAATGCAGACTGGTAGAAAACAGAAAAGAGTTTTCTCAAAAAATAAAAATGAAACTGCTTTTTGACCCAGCGATCCCACTTCTGGGAATATATTCAAAAAAAACCACGAACACTAATATGAAAAAAATATACGCACCCCTATGTTTATTGCAGCGTTATTAACAATAGTCAAGGTTTGGAAACAGCCCCAGTGTCCATCAGCAAATGAGTGGACAAAAAAGCTGTGATACATTTACACAGTGGGATATTACTCAGCCATAAAAAAGAAGGAACTCTTACCTTTTGCAACAGCGTGGATGGACCTGGAGAGTGTTATGTTAAGTGAAATAACCCAGTCAGAGAAAGACAAGTACCATATGAGCTCACTTATGTGTAGAATCTAATGAACCAAATGAATTGATGAATAAAATAGAAACAGAGGCCTGGATCCATGGAACTGACTGACAGCTGTCAGAGGGAAAGAGGGCTGGGAGGCTGGATGAAATAAAGTGAAAGGGCTGAGCAAAAAATATAGACATAGCCCTGGCTGGTGTAGCTCAGTGGATTGAATGCGGGCTGCGAACCAGAGGGTTGCCAGTTCGATTCCCAGTCTAGGGCACATGCCTGGGTTGTAGGCCAGGTCCCAAGTGGGGGCCATGTGAGAGGCAACCACACATTGATGTTTCTCTCCCTCTCTTTCTCCCTCCCTTCCTCTCTCTCTAAAAAAAAAAATAAATAAAATCTAAAAAAATATAGACACAGACAACCTTGTGGTGATAGCCAGAGGGAAAGGGGGTGGGGGCAGGTGGAGGTGGGCAAAGGGGGTGAATTTAGACAGAAAGGGACCTTGCTTGGGGTGGTGGATGCACAGTGCAGTGTGCAGATGGTGTTTTGTTAAGTTGTGCGCCTGAAACCTGTATGGTGTTGTGAACCCGTGTCACCCCAATAAAAAGTATTATCACAGATGATTGAAACTAAACTACACTTGTAAAAAGAAAGAGACAACGTACATGCTGGGGTGTGGGTGTGCAGGATGATCCTTCCATACCCGGGGGTGAATTAGGAGAGGGTGAAATGAGTGAGGCGAGAAGCTGACCGTCAGAGGCAGTTTCACTAATCTGTTGCAAGAAGTAGTTTTGGTTTGTTGAACATGTCTTTGATTTTTATTCACTGATACTTAAATAGAATATGATGGCACTTTAAATAGATCTTAATAATCACATCCCCATAGGTATAGCATGCTGGCTCACAGGCGTTATCCAAGTTCCCGAGAAGAAGAGAATGAAGGCGGATGGTGGTTGTGCCCAAGGACAGCCTGCGTGATCACGAGAAACAACAACAGATTACTGGACCACGAGCCAAGGAGCATGGGGTGTGGCCACGGGACTCCCAGCATCACTGACAGTAATCATGGCTGCCGTTCAGGGAGTGCTGTCCCCAAGTTTCTTTCCCCCCTCCCACCACCCCAACAGAAGCAGATCTAGAATAGACAACTTACCACAGAGTCATCGTGGGGCTGAGATGTGAACACAGAAAGGCCTGGACCAGCTTTGCTGTAAACCAGCAGCCCTCACCTCCTCCCTCAACCGGAAAGTGCGGATGCGGTCTCCGGAAGGCCTGGTGTGCTGGGGCATCTCCTCTCCCTGCTGTGAGAAAGAGAGAGAGAGAGAGAGAGACAGGCTTGGCCACCCTACAAGAGCTCCAGGCGGGGGTGGCTCCACGCTCTGCTGCTGCTACAGGGACAAGGGTTTGCACAGTGACCGTTCCCTTCCTTGGCCAAAGAATGCACAAGAAGTGGTTTTAACTTTTTCAGGTTCCCACAGTCTCCAAAGTTATGTTTCAAAAATATTCCCATGGGGAACTAGGACTGGCCCTGTCAAGATACAAGGAGAGAGACTCAGGGCCTGAAGTGGTGCTCAAACCAGATTTCTTTGTGGAGAAGCTGGTGGAGAAGATGGAAGGAGGTTAACCTCATGTGTGCCCTCCAGCTGCCCAAGTTCACCGCCCACTGCCAGGGAGGATGGCAGCCACAAAGAGGAGCCCATGGACTAGGGTCCTTAAGGGTGGGGAGGTGGAGAGCAGGGTGTTACAGTAGAACCTGGATGTTTTTCCTTTTAAAGTAATGTAGAAAGTTAAGCCAAGCAAACAAACAAACAAGCTAAATACTTTCTGGAGTGGTCTGGTCCTACCTGGCATACCTGGTCAGGAGGCCATGATTCACACTGGCTGAGATGGCATCAAGAAATGAAGGGTTAGTGTCTCCCTAGATGGATTGTGGGGATGCCCCGCCCTTCGACTTGCTCACCCTTTTTCATTTCTCAGGTTGTAAGGCATCTTATGGATGCTTCACAGTTGGGGCAAATTCCAACTCAAGGGGTGTTGTGTTCTTTGCATTTTTCTACAGTATCCTCAGTGTCCTCCGTCTGTCTGGCCACCACTGGGTGCACTGGCCCTTCTCTGTTCCCTGATGGGTCATTAAGTTCTGCAGAACCCTCTTGTTCTCCTTCGATGAATTAACTCCTCTCTCCCCAGTCCCACCAGGCTTTGAATACCTGGACTCACTGCCAGCCTGCTGCCCTCAGTTCTACCTAAATGTCTGCCTCAGATGATCCCTTTGATTGTTCTCTTACCTTGTCCAAATCTGTCAAATGACTTTCATTTTCTACCCTCGGCAAATGAGACTTCGGGTCACAGGCAGGCCCCGCTTCCGGTATTTGTTTCACTCCACCTCGTTACCATTTCTCACACAGTGCTCCCTCCTTCCTCCCTAGAACTCTGCCTTCCTGAAATTCCTTTCTTTATTTATGAAACAGTTTAGTAAATAAATAAACGGGGTAAGAGAAAGCTGTTCTTTACAGCTGAATTCGGATTCATAAATGTGGGAGGATGATGGAAATGGAAATTACCATTTGGCGAACACCACAGCATTAGTGGTGGCAGGCAAAGATCGTGGGAGGGGAGTGAAACTAGTGGGCAAAAGTATGAGAAACAAGATATTTGTGCAGTCTCAAAATTTCTTTCCATGAGAGAGTTTTAGTCACAAAGGGAAATAGTAACCTTTTAGTGAAGAAACCTGTCAGCTGCCACCATACCCAAATGATGCCAATACCACCAATAACAAGACTAGGTGACATCATGTGACTGAGAAGGGCGCAATGGCACTTGCATGAAATTCTTGCCAAAATGACATACATTTAATCAAGAGGACACATCACACAAATTGAAATCGAGGTACGTGCTGCAAAATACCTGCCAGTGCTCCTCAAGTGTCTCAAGGTCACGAAAGACAAAGACTGAGGAGCTGATTCAGATTAGAAATGAATAAGGGAACACAGCAACTAAATACAATGTGTGATCCCGGATTGGATCCTGGACCAGAGGACGCCCCTCCGTGGGGCAGTCGGTGACCACCCCATATAATCTGAACAAGGTCTGTAGACCAATTAATGGTGTTGTAACAATGTTAATTTTCTGGCTTTGATGATTTCTCTGGTTACGTAAAAATGGTAACATTTCTAGACAGTGAATGAAGGGTATGCAGGAATTCCTTTACTCTATTTGCAGCTCTTTTGAAAGTCAGAAATTATTTGAAAATTAGAGGTTTAACAAATTTTTCAAACTTACTTCTACCACCAATTTATAATCCTGCTATAAACTTTAGACAGTCGAATCACACCCACCACCACCCTGGCAATGGAAGTTTGGGCTTGGTAGTGACTGGATAACTATTAGTTTGACAACATTTATTGAGCATCTACTATGCCCCAGTTATTACACTGCATGGTGGCACTTCCTGGCTGAGTGTTATGCAGGTACTTAGTCATGCTTATATGCCCTGTTTCCCCATGTACATGGAAAGCTCCCAGAAGATCAATTTAACATTCCTTTGTACTTTCCCACAGGATGCCCAGGACAATACTATTTACATAGCAGTCCCATGTAAAAACACAATCGGTAATTGGATTCATATTCCTGTTTTCCCCTTTCTATGAGTTAACATCGATGGATAGTTACTGGTCCACTGAAAGGCAGGCTCCACCAGTACCTCTTCTGGTGTCCAGTTGTCCTGGGGATTTCTCCGTTTCTTGCGGTGCACCTTTTCCTTCTGCCTGCTCCTCTGCCAATAGCTCTGAGGGGACACATTGCTGTCCCTGCAATACCAGGCCCCGAGGGAACACTCCAATGAAAAGATACTCCTCTCCATGACCTTGGGTGCATCACTGGGCCTTTTTGTGTCTCCTTCACTCTGCCTCTAAAATGGGAATCCCCACAATGACTTCTCATGGGGTGTTGACATCCTTCTTTCCCAAGTCTAAGTGCAAATTATGCCTAATTAAGAGTAACAATAAGCCTAGCTACCGGAGGGAACCTATTTCCACTTTTAGACAGGGAAAACTCCTTGGGCTTGCGATGCTTTTAGTCATGCCTTCTTCTGAGTAAACCATAGCTGGCAAAAGGCTGGTTCATCCCTAAGAAACTTTATCTAGAAAGTACACCAAATCATAGCTCAGATCCCTGCCCTGCCAACTACTCCCTTTCAAAGGATCAAAATCATCAGGAGAATCAGAGTAGATCATGCATGTGCCTCTAGCAAGTCTACAGGAGCCTGGAAAACAAATCAGAATAAAGAAGTTATTTCTGCACAGCACTGGGTGAAATCTGCGATCGCTCTTGTTCAATTGGAGAGAAAAGACATGCCGTTCTAGAGGCATTTGGGGCAGGCATCCTCACTCCCGCCCTTCCCAACCCCGACTTTGTCTCCTCGAGGAAGCAGGCTGTTCGCTGGAGAGCCAGTCTGTTTATTGCACACCTGCAGCACCCAAGCCATCATTCTCGGTGGCTTCTGAGTGCCTCTGTTATTGTCTATACGAAGGGCTGAGCAGGCAAATGTAAATCCACTACTCCGTATAGGATGGTTTACAGCACTGTCCCATGGTGGCAGCTTAGGAATAGTTACCTAGTGCATTAACTGAGAGACTGGCATAGAAACGCACACCCAAAGCAAGCAGGCGAGGATTTGGAAAGAAGAAGGGTGCTTGTTTTGGAACAGCTGGTGAGCCGCAGCGCTTGCGGAAACTGTAGCAAGAGATGCAGGGGGACTCAAACCAGCCAGAAGACACGAGACAAGCATGCATAAAATCATCGTGTTGTCGCTGTGTGCCAGAATTTAAAGCAGGCAGGAGCAGGTTACTATGGTGGGAAAGCAGTCTTGTAACCGTTCCGAATCCACATGCAGACAAAGACGAGTATTTCCGGAGATGTCAGAGAAGAGGGAAAATCCAAAGATTTTGTTACTCCAGGAAGGGCACCGAGAGAGGATTCCCTCAGGATTGGAAACCAAATAAAAATATGCATGCTGTGGCTGCCGATAATAGAGACTCAGGCTGTGAGAGCGGGCTAGCCCGTTTAGAGATACAGTGTTCAGCATATTCCGTGTGGGCAAGAGTGATAGAAAAATAATCTGGTTAGCACCCCGGCGGAGGCCGAGATGCCTCCGATGTGACTGGACCCAGGATCAGCAGTGTCCGTCATCCTGCAGCAGGGATGTGGAATATCCTTCAAAAGTGTTAAATTGATCGAGACAGACCCACTAAGGATGCATATTCCAGGGAAGAAAAAAAAGAGAATCTCCTTAAGTAACTGTAAAAAAAATAAATAAATAAAATCAGCAGCTAGCATCAGATACATATGCCTGGTAGAATGAAAGCTCCAAATATTTAGTTCCTGTGAATAACTCCTTAAAATTCAGCTAAGCTGGCACTATTTTAGCATAATACACTTGCCCGCACTGACCAATAGACCAATAGCTGGACGGCTAAGCAGCTTTTGAGCATGAACCTGAAATATCCCAGAGAGCAGAAGCAGGAGTTTAAGCTGACTGGAAATAAACACAGTTCCATCGGGCACAGGTCTTCTATTATGCCATCTAGTCAGAAGTAAAAAACAACTTGAAGAATTAAAGGTTGCTTTAGAAGGTCTCATGGGAAGTGGACAGAGGACTTTTTCTCTTTCTGTTAATGAAGCTTGATAATGCTATCATTTTTATGTCAGAGAAGCTCTTGGAAGTTTTCAATGGACAACTGGATGGCTCAGTATGGTGTCCAAACCGGTCTCCTGGCAGAGCAGAGGGGTTTGTGCAAAGATGACCAGCCTTGCAACAAGGCAGGGGCCCAGGCTCTGGCACTCCTTAGCTGAGTAAGTGCAGGGCATCTCCCTGCTTCGCAAGTGTCTCTGGTCTCTCTGTGCAAATCAAAGAAAGCGCCAGCAGTCCTTCCCACCTCCTAATGGTGTTACGAAGACCAAGAGGAGATAACATTTGTGAAAACACTGTCGGTTGCAAAACACTGGATGAACGAAGGATTCCATGAAACATACTGTTACGCTGATAGAAAAGTCTTAGCTTCAGATGGATGTTTAAAAAGGAAAAAAGTCGTTTTGGAAGCATGGACAGAGTCAAGGTCAACAGCAGTGATTACCAACCAAGTGGCAAAGTCCCTTTCACTATGGTTGCAAATGCATGCAGCAGGTACGCAGGAAGGAAATGAAATTGGCAAGGGCACTTTAGAAGGAAAATATCTGAACACTTATCTTCATGTCTTTAATGTCTTATACACTTAGGTGAATCTTTCAACATTCCACCTGCCTTACTTTTGAATTACCTCTGAGGTGCCTGATTCTCTGCAGCAAACTGTTCATTCTACACATCTGGACACCTGCACAGTTGCTTCTTTTAATTTGGTTGATTTCAGCCTGCTCAGAAAAAAAGTAACAACAGAATACGTTTCAAGCAGCTCAGCACTCATTCTGGGCAGGCTGTGACGTCACTGTTTGCTCCACCAATCAGTGCACAGCACAGAAACTTGCTGCATCAGTATCATTTGCCCGTGTTCCAAAGAGTCATCTGTATGTTTCTAGAGTGTGGTAATTACATCGCAAAGATCCCTTCTGTCCCAAGAATGCTCCTTGACACTCAGATAATGCTTAATGATTCTGAAAAGTAATGGAAGTGATTTTAAAGAAAATGCAATTAGGAGCTGTGGGAAAGTGCAGTTAGTAGTTGCACAGGAAGCCCAATTGGAAAGTAGCTGGGAATAATTCAGATGTTTTCATTTTAGCTGAGCTCTTTTTTGGGGAGCCCCTTAATTAGATGAAGCCCAATTTTAACATAGTAAAATAACACGGAGAGATCCTGGACTGGCAGTATTAGCTCAAGAACCCAAATGCTGCAGACTAGTGCACCTCAGGGCTGGAACCACACCATGACAGGTATGGATAGGAAAGTCAAGGATTATTTTGATCCGTTTCTACACTATTCATTCAAGTAAAAAATAACACACCAGAGGAAGATGCTTAGGAATCTTTTCACTAACAGTAATGGGAAGATTGTCATGTCTTGTTACTTCATCCCTATAAAAATTGATATTTAAAAATAAACTAAGAGTTAATGGTTCGCAGAGGTCACTACATTTACTAAACACCTTGCAGTTCATCAGATGACATCATACAGTCCAAAGGGTTCGTACGCTGGAGGAGAACAGGCTTGGGAGGACTGACCGGGATTCCAAATCTATTTCTCCCACTACATAGACTGACGGATTGAGTAAGACATTGAACATCTCGGAGCCTCAGTTTCCTTACCACGGAGAAGGTTATAATAAGAATTTTGGGGGGTGTCCTTTTGTGGATTAAATAGGCTGATGTTTCTAATACTGATAGCACAGGTGGAGGTGCTTGAAATGCTCATTTCTCCTCTCCCCATGTGAAAGTTGATGAGATTGACAGCCTCTGGGAACTAAATTTGAATGAACCAATGGGCAAAACTCCACTTGGAAGTTCTTTCTTCCCATTGACCAGAGAGGGATACCCTAATCCTAAAGCAAAGCATAGAGTTGGTACCTAGTAATAATTTATGAATTGCTTTTTTTTTCTCTTTTGGAAGTGCGGCAGAGGGCAGACAGTAATTTTAATGAGAGCAGTGGATGCTCCTCTCAGGAAGCACCAGTCTCCCCAGTGCGCTCCATCACTGCCTGGAGCAAGCAGGTGCTCAGTAAACGTTTGTTGAACAAAGGAATGAATAAATGCCTCCCGACCTCTATGTCCTTTCTTTTCCCTACCCTTGTCCAGTTTTGAGCATTTTATCATTTACAGCCATACCTTTGAAACATTGTTTTTCATGGTTTTCCTGCCTCTTTGCAGAAGGTTGAGAGAACTCCTTCATTCAGACTAGCAATGAGCAGGCTTGTCATTTAATGTTCGGTAGATGTTCTCAGTGCAGAACACAGGTGCTCTCTACAGATGAGCATTCAGCATGCCGCCTCGTCCGTCTCCTACGTTTGGGAGCTTTGTTGCGTGGGATTCTCTGTGCTGAGTTTCTGGCACACACGGACTCCCTCCTTCCTCTGATCAAGGCCACTGGCACAGTCCTTCCTCGGTGGAGAATCTTAGTGTTTCCTGGTCCGGGTGGCTGAGGGTCAGACCAGCTTTTGATTCAGAGATGCTTCTCCAGGAGAACATTGAGACCCTTTTTTCCAAATTCACTCTAACAGTTACACTGGAAGGGACAGCTCCTTCCTGCCACTTCCTATTTCCCAATGTTAGATTTTAAAATCAAGGGAAAGTGATAGTTGTGTGTTAAAGGGACTCATTCATAGTTGTTTTTAAAACATATTTGAGGTATAGAGGCGGAGGAAAGCCCACTAGAAAAGAAATGCTTTATACCCAGCATAACAACCTCTTTATTATTTTAGTATTCCCAATAACTGGGACTCTGATCCCTCCCATCCCACATCCAAACCAGAAAAAAAAAAAAGACCAGTTAAACAAGAGAACATAATTTCAAAAAATCACGAAAATATAGGATGAGGTAGGAAATCTTCAGTTTTTTGGTGCTGATAGTATATCTGGAACATCACAAGACTTTATGACAATTCACTAGGCTTCTGAGAAGAAAGACCGAAGAACATAACCCTGCATTTTTGTCATACTAAAACACACGTGTCAGACTCTGTCAATATGATTGCCGGGGAGTTTGCACTGATTGAGTTTCCACTTACACACACCGTGTAGGTCTGCAGTCACACATGCTGCGGCCTTGGGTGCCCTTCCAGACTGAGACCATGCGAACCTGAGGGGCTCGGCTTCTTGACACTCCTCCTCCCTCTGGGGGAAAGCGTTCCTTCAAAAATCAACAGCTAAAGAATAAATTGGCTCAGGCATTTAGAGGAAAGATGTTGCTTTTCCTTCCTTTGAGGTTTGCCTATAATCCACTACTTGAAAATGGAAAACTGTGCTGCTTCATGTACACACTGAAATCCTGGCCTTTGGAAATTTGGGGGGAAAAATAAAACTTTTTCTTTAAATGCAGATGTGCAATATATGAGAATGGATGTGCCGGCAAAATAGGCTCCGCAGAAAAACTCATCAGAGTATCCAGCATTAGAATCTATTCAGGGTCGCAGTGTTCAGTACATTTACAAGCAGAGCTCCAGGTACTGAGTGGACATCACCTTCCCATCTTCCAGGCGGAACCTGGTGTCGATAATCCCTAGGATTCAAAGTCCTTAAACAGCATCGACCGTGTAGTTCAGATGAGTTCGAAGGACGCTGTCCTGTCAGTTGGGGAAGTAATACATGCATTTAAAATATGTTAAGTATTGTGAGGCAGCCACTCCTTGTTTTCAAAAAACTACCTGGTTATCGTGTTGTCAGGTGCTCAATAAACATCTCATGAATGAGAGAAGTTTATGTTCACGTTTTTTTTTTTTTTTTTTAAATTTAAACCAAGCCTGCAGAGTTCTTACACCTCTGAGCAAGTAGAAATCCACAGAACAAACCCAAATGTTTGGGCCCCGGACAAGCCCGTGTGCAGGCTGAAACGGTTTGTACCTAAGGTTCACGAGCTTTGCCCTGCTGCCTTCTCCGAACCGTGGCTGACCTGAAATAACACCCACCAGCTCAAGTTCAGAATTTCAGAGCAAGGGCTGGGTGCAAGATAGGATTTCAACTTCAGGTTTTGGCCGGCACAACTGACTTTTGTACATTCCAGCCCAGGGCTCCTCCCTGAGCCCCGAGCTTTGTGCAGACTCTTCTTAAGTTACTGGGACTTAGAGCAAAAAGGGTATCTTTTATTTCTGCCTCTCTGCCTTCCTCTCCCGGGGAAGTGAAATGCTCGGAAGGAAATTCTGGGGTGAAGATGCGGGGTTGGCGAAAGCAGAGCCACAGAGCCGAGGTTTGAAAACGACTATGCGCTGGCTGCGAAGCGGGCGCTCCTGGGCGCCGGGAGAGTGGGGAGGGGAATAATATGAAACGTCTCGAGATGGGTTACAGAGCCGCCCTCGGGCACACGGCGGTGGCTGTAGCAGCCGTGAGCTCCATGCAGAGGCAACCAGGCGTCGGAGCGAAATACGCGAGCGAAATAACCAAAATCCCTGCGTGATGGTTAGAATCCGAGCGAGCTGCGCGCCCCCGGCGCCGTCCCCACCCCATTCCCGCGCGCCCAGGAGTTGCGGGGCCTGTCTCCGAGAGTTTCCGCCGGGGTCCTCCTTTCGTCCGGGGAGCGGAAGCCTTGCTCCTCTTGGGACTCGAGGATTTAACTCGATGCCTGCTCCTAGCTCCCTTCAGCTCTTCAACGACACCCCCACCCCGAACCCGGGATCCCCACATCCGTGAGAGGCCCCCGCGGTGCTTGGCGAGGACTGAAGAGGGGAGCCAGGGACGTGCTCACACCCTGCAGAAGGGAATTGGAGGTGGAGATGGGGAAGAGGGGCCTGCAAAGTTCCCCTGCCCGCACAGAGCATGGAAGGAGAGGGGGGAATGAAATGCTCGTCTGCTTTTGTCCCCCCCCCCCAAACTTTGGGACTTCAGCTGCTATAGCGCGCTGGGAGGCCGAGGGTGGGGGGGGGCGCCCAGGCCGCGACCCCGCGGAGGGAGGGGTTGGGTAGGCCCCAGAGACTCCAGCCCGCCCCCGTTCCTCGGTGCCCCCCGGTGCTTCTGCTCTATGCGCATTGGGCCCGGTAATTAGGCGCCTCGCCACGGTGCCCCCCCCCCCAAGCCCTACACATTGTGGGGCTCGCTATCGGGAAGCGCAGTGTCATCCGTCCGCGAGGAGCAGCCAAAAGACAGAGCGCTCGGCCGCCGGGGCACCCGGTTCTCGGCCTCCGCCCCGCAGCTGCGGCGGGCGCCCGCAGAGCAGGCCGCGCTGCTACCCCGCGCGCCGGCGTCTACCGGCTCCGCGGCCGGCTCCGGCTCCCCCTCTCTCGCTGTTGCTCAGGCGGGGTGGAAGGAGGAGGCCGAGTTGACCCTACCACTCTACCCCCACCCACTTCCGAGAGTGTCCTGGGGTCTGGAATGAGCGGGGAAAGAGACCTGTTGAAAACTCAACGCCAACTTGAGAGACAATCACGGCGCCGAAGCAAAACTCTCTCTCCAATTCGATATTTTGAAATGTCACAAACGCTGCATTGCAGTAAGATTGCTGCTCCTGAAATGGGCCAATAATTTCTGGCTCTCTTCCACCAATTCCTCCAACCGAGGATTTCAATGTAAAGCAATTCAAATAAGTAAAAACCACTTTATTGCTGTTCGAAAATTCGCATGCATTTATTCTGCTTAAAATGCGATACAGGGCATTTTTTTTTGTATTCCCATTTATCGCTTGCCAAGGAATAATTAAGAATAGGAGTTCGAAGATTAATTTTAAATAAAAAATCTTCTCAAATGAAAATGTCAGGTCATAAAAATTCCTTTTAAATCATAACAGCATATAAATCTTTGAAATTAACCATGTAATTACAATGTCTATCAACTTTTACCTTGAGCTTTGAGCCTCTCTTTTTAATCTTCCATTCTTTTTTAATGAATAGCTATTTTGAAATTAAAAAGTACTGTTCATTACACATGCCCTGCTATAATAGGGTTTTTATCATATTTGCTCTATGTAAAAATACTTGCTACTTTGTAATTATTCACACGCCGATCCTTCCCTATATTGAGTAGAAAATAAAAAATGAAATAGAAGTCAAAGGTGCTTTAGAGCTGAATGATTTACACAATTCATTAAGGACGGTGATTTTTCAGTTAGCATCAGATTAAATGGTTACTTACTCTCAAATAGCCCTTGGGGAGTTGAATTGCTGGGTAGCAAACAGATTAAAGTTTGCATTGAAAGAAAAATTGAATTCAGAGGTAATCAATAGCATAATAGGGGCAGTGAGTGGTGCCTGCTGCCTGAAATGAAATTACCATATTTTTAATCTTAATTTTCCACTCTGTTTATCTGACAGTGTGGATGTGCAATCCAAACAGATAATGAGAGACTGGGATATTGACACTGCTGTCCTCTGGAGTGCTTGTTTTCAGTGATTAAATGCTGTGATCTGTGATTACTTTGTGCAAGGATGTCGGGGCTGCTGGCCAGAACCGCGGGAGGGGCGCGCACTCAGCAGCTGTAGCTCCGGGCGCTCTGAGGTCCTAACGTCTGAAATTCATTTTCCACCGGCGATACTGAAAAATGAAGATTACCTATTTATGTATATACTTCGGCTGCACAAATTACAATAATTAATGCCATTATTATTGTTGTTCTGACTCAAAAATGTTTAATTAGATCAATATGCAGTGAACCCTCTCTGTAAGTTGTGTAGTAATAAGCCAACAAACTTGATTCTTACGGGAAGATGTGAGTTATGGAAAGCAACACGCTGAGAAACTTTGAGGGGAGAGTGTATTATCATTAGGGAAGCAGTAGAGAGAAGAAAACTTAAGGGCATTGTTAAAGGCATTCAGCCCCAGTGGCTGCAATTATATAACAAGCTGTGGTAATTTTTTAAAAAATGCAAATAGTCTTCTCTGGGTATGGGGAGAAAGTCCTCTTGTACATTTAATTAAATTAATACCTCGAGCCAAATCACAAAAATACCCAATCACAACATTTTAAAGTTATGTAAATCCTATATTTCTTCTCCGAATTTATCATCCTTTGAATGATAAATGTACTTTGTGCACAGTGTAGTTCTGACAAATGCCCCATTTTGAAGGCATTATTCCATTTTTGCAATGAGGAAATTTACAATGCTTCCCATTTGACACCATACGATGGGTGCATCATTTGAATTTGAATTCACTTAATCCTGCTGTGGGAATAGATTTACAATAGTTGATGGCTATCTACCATCTATACCAACAACTCCCAATGTACAGCCTACTTTTGAATCCATTAGGTAAAGTCTGCGTGTGTTTGGAGAGTTCAGTAATTATACATAGTTAATTAATTTATCTTCCTTTTATACATAGGTGGACCCAAATAAACAGACGTGAAGAAAAAGGGTGATAGGCAGTGCCGGCTAGCTGACAATAGATTATTACACAGCATGTATTTCTCCAAATTGGAGAGCAGGCAGGACAAGAAAAGTGATAGGGCCGTGCCTCATCACGCATTCCCCAACCTGGGCCACCTGCGCGGGCTTCAGCCCCTCCCACACAAGAGAACTTTATTTTTTCTCAGTCGTGGCGGGTGTGCAGGACTCTGGAAAGAGGAAAGGATGCTCAGAAATGAAGAGTGCAAAAGAGCCAGGGACAAGGTGACTGAGCTCCATGCGTGACTGTGACTTCGAGATGGTTGACTCCCTGATTCGAGCCCCGCACAAAAATCCCTGGCTTCTCCAAAGAGGCAGGTGGTTGAAATGGGAAAGTTTGGACAAGTTAGTATTTTAACTCTTGGATGGGCACCCTTAGCTCTGCTCTTGCGGCACTTATTCACCGAGTAGAGAAACTGGGGAGGCGGAGGAGCTGCAAAATACTGGCGGATGGCTGTTGCTCCCTTTCCTATGTTACGCATATACTGAGGATGTTCGCTGGCGTTACATACACCTGCAGTGGGACCTGCACATCCCGGTTCTTCCGCTTGCTGTAGAGACTCTCTATGCTGTGTCACTTGGTAAATTGCTTAGAGAAAGGCAACGTTAGGTCAACACAATAAATGAATATAGTCACATCCCAATGAATCCATATAGTAGTGCTGGAATATGCTTAAATTTGTTGCTTGGAGTCTTTAAAAAAATTCGCAAAAAGATCTATGTGGCAGATTAAGAGTTGGGGAATGATTCTTTCACACAGAGGTTTAGTACCATTTTGACAATTTATTCTGTATTCAGAAAAATCCATAAACTTGAATATAAACTACATGCAGTCCTGTCTTCATGACAATAAACTCATCCAATTTTTTGATAACTTGTATTTTGTACCTTAAATTTTTTTTACTAATACTTAAACATGCTGATTCTTGCAGACATGGAAGATGACTGATACATATCCATTGGCATGGAAAGCAGTCAAAGTGCTATTTGAACTTTGTTCCCCCAATCTCTTGACTACCTCTATAATCCAACTGAAACCTGGGTTTTCTAAGGATACAAAAGCCTTCCTCTCCCCCTATACCTGCAGTCGCCCTTCAAACTTTATTGAGCTTTCCAGCACACAAAGAGGGGGAGAAAATCCAAACCAATCTCTTTCCTTTCACTTTCTAAATCCTGACATGGTCCATCACCTTTTTCAAATAGTGAGCTGGCCTTCCCGGAGAGGGAGAAAGGAAACAAAATCTAATGGAAAACAATAAAAGAAGGATAATCTAATCTTTAAATAAGGAGACATGTTTCTGAAGGCTTAAGGAGGGTGAGTTTCACATTGATGTCGCCTCCTGAAAAATGGGAGCCCTCCAGGAGGTGAAGAGGGAAATATTGATGCCATTAACCCATTGTCCCTGAACTCTCCCTAAATAGGTGGGATTTGAGGGAAGGCTTTAGGTCACAAGGAGTGGAAGTATTCACGGAAGACAAATTTTGTGCTCCTGATTGGCATTTAGTTTGTTCAACCATTAACAAGCTGGTCCTGGGAAAACCTAACTATTTCAATGAACCTCACACACAAACTAGTAGCTATTTCTTCCAGAGGTGACCCAAGCATTCCTTCCAAGACCTGTGTCTTGTGACCAGGTGAAGAAAGGAAAAGTACTTATCACAGACTCTGGGAATGAAAGTTCCTTCTGGGGCACCACTGATTACTGTCTCCTTGACATTGTGTGCTAAGGAAGCAAACCCCGAGGCATTTCTTTGAGGAATGGGGTCTATGGGACCCAGCACGACAGCACCAAATACCTGTATGAATTTTCTTGTACCTCTAGACACTAGAGTTTTGGTTGGGGGTGGTAATTTTTGAGGTTTACATTGTCTTGTAACACCATGTACAATCTTGGCGGCAAAAGCTAGAAAATAAAGCTACCAATGATGCAAGAAGTGGAGTGACCATTTCCGCTGAGCAAAAGGGAAACACATAAACTCTGGGCCTCATTAAATCTGCCTGGGGACACATCGGAGCTCTTTGTCACTCCATCACCAGTGCCTGGGCGCGTGGGAGATATTAATGCTTTTGCTTAACGAATGAATGCACAGAGAGAACAAGAGTTTGAGAAACTGTCAGACTTGGTTTGAACTATCATTAATCATCTGGACCTCAAATGTTTAAGTTATGAAAGACCACCGCTTGTAGAGCAGGTGCCATTCCCCAGCCCTATATTCAATCTAAAAGCTGGCGACTCTACCAAGTAACTTAGAAGATAGAAGCAGCAGCCTAGTCAAGGACATGGCCTTGCAGACACTCAGCTTAAGCACCTCCTACCTATGCAGACACCCAACAAAGCCCAACTGGTTGCCTTCCCGATACTATTAGTTCCAGCTGCTACTGGCATATCCTTGGGCTTCACTCACTCAATGCATTGTCCTCACATTACACGTCATACTGTCCTTCCTCCTCCTCGTTGAGAAGATGAGATCCTTGAAGAGAAGAACCAAATTCTATCTTTATTTCCCCTTTTCCCTGGTGCAGAGAGGCCTTGCTAAGTGTCTGTGGAATGAATTAAACTAAGATTGGGGTCTACTGACAAAATCTTACGCTAAGCTGTACTTGTTTGAAAAATACCCATAAATATCACTCCTACGAGAGTTCCATTCCGAATTCTGCCTCTGTCTCCACGTCCTCCTGGGAAGGTGGTTACTAATCTGGATGCTTCTTTGTCATCTACAAAATAAGGGCTTGGCTCCAGGTGGTTTCCAGCTTTAAAATTCTATGAATTGACTTTTTTCGTGAATATTTAGCCCCTGACTAGATTTCTTCACAAACTAACCATTTTTGGAGACTTCAACAATTACAGGTGAAGATACAGTTTTATCAATCACCTTTTCTCTCATTCCATGTATGGATGCCTTTCGAGGAATGAAGCATTTTCCAAAGTATAATTTCTTTCATCCCACGTTGAAAAGCCACAGAAAAACTCTGTTTTCTTTATAGGGAGTAACAATAATATGTATCTTTATGAATGGTTTCATATTTAAATGCCTGTGAGTACACCTTTCTCTTTGATTTTGCTCTAACAATGTCTTTCCCACAATCAGGAGGGAGCCCCCCACTTTAAAGCAGAGGCGAGCCCTTGCTGCTATGTACTGCTGTGAGCAAGGTGTTAGCCAGCCCCTGAGATGGCCTGAAATAATTCCCACCTCCTGGGCTCCACATATTTGTCATCACCTTTCATATGTACCAGAATTATCGGTGTGATCCACAGGCTGCAGAGACATGGGGACAGGCTATTTCCCAGATTAGGTTAATGAAAGACCGTGGCTTCAGAGTTGGGCTTATTCACTTTCTCTCTCCCTGCATTTGCCCTTGGGGATGCCAGTTGCCATGTTGTACGGTGTCCTAGGGAGAGACCCACATGGCAAGGAATAGCAGTTTCAGTCCAACAGTCCACAAGGAGCCGGAGAAGCCAGCTGCCAGGTCATGAAGACATTCAGGCAACCATGGTTAAGCCCACGCAGTGGAAGACGGAGATCCGTGCACACGGCCAGCAGAGACCTGAGGCCCACCGACAGCTTCACAAGTGAGCTGGAAGCAGATCGCTCCCAGGTCAGACCTTCAGATGAAACAGCAGCCCTGGTCAACAGCTTGACACGGCCTCAAGAGAGGTGGTTCACCCAGCTAAGCAGCTCCCAGATTTCTTCCTACAGAAATTGCAAAATCAAATATAGCTATTGTTTTAAAGTGCTGAGCTTTGGTGTAATTTGTCACACAGCAAGACTGGGTACCAAAATGCAGGTAGAAAGGGTGTTCTTCAACTTCACATGATATCAATTGCACATCTTTAGGAATCCTTTTCATTTTTAATAAACCTTTTCTGCCTGCTCAGCTGTGCGTCCAAGTATTCTGAGCTATAGAATCTACGTGAATAATATCCTAAGATGTGCAGACTGCACAATCAAGATATTTGCTTTTTAAAGTTTGTGGCAAAATGGCTTCTTGATATCATGCCTCTAATATTTAAGCTTAAGGACTGTCTTGCTGGAACCTTTATTTATAAAATCTCATAGAGATTTGAGCCAGATTGATAACTACTTCTCTAGTCGATGAAAAAAGTTATGTATGCATCCAATACACTTTCAGTGTCAACGAGAACAGGAAAAACTCTAAGACATTCACGAACACCAGGCCATTCATTTTGTGCCATATCTTGGAAATCAGGGTAATTAATAGACTCGTGCGGAACCAGAGGAGGGGCTATAGTTGTAAGTGCAATCCTGATATTATTCAAAACACTATTTCTCCTTTTAAAATCTCCAGAAAACCAAAGTATGACATATGTTGACAAAAGCATAAAACTGGTTTTGGGGATGGATAGAAGGAATAGGACACATTTGTTCTGAGTGGAGAAGTAGAAATCAATTTCAGTTTAAATACAAGGGTGGACTCCCCCCAAAACATGGAATATTCTTCTGGCAGTAAGGCCCATAGTAGTACAGACTTCCTCCACTAGGTGAGTGTTCTAGGAACCCATCTGTATCATTGTACCAGCTGGTGTTGTTGTGAGAGGCTGTGTTCGGCTTCATTGAATTTTTTTTGAAGACTTTTGATGTGTTTGCCCATTTCATGATGAGTGTACCTACCCACACTATGCTGAGAGTTCAGCAATTTTGGACTAAAAACAGCATGACCCTCATGCCTGACCCTCCCTATTCACCCAATTTCACCTCAAGCACCTTTTTTTTTGTTTTCCCAGATGAAAAAAGTCCTCAAAGGGAAATGTTTTGCTGATGTGGAAGAGGTGAAACAAGAAACAGCAGAAGCACTAAAGGGCATAAAAATCAATGAGTTCAAAAACTGTTCTGAGCCATGGAGAAAAATGTTTCAATAGGTGTATTACATCAAATGCAGAGTATTTTGAATGTGACTGAAGTTTAAACATGTCAGAACAAATACAAATTTGTATTTATTTATTGAGTGTATTTATTAAAAATTATCTTAACCTGAATATTAAACAATAGCTATTAATTCATGACAACACTGAGAGCGACTATGTGATTTGTGCACATATTCTAATTTAAACCTCCCTTCAGATGGAATTTTAAAAGCATTATTATCCCATTTTACAGGTGCAATATGAAGGCTGAGAGGATTTAAATTATCTGCCCAGATCACGCAGCTCAGAATAATGGACCTACGACACAACCTTAGGCCTTTCTAAGCCTTGGTACTATGCTTCATTGCCTTCCCGTGTTATTATTAATATAAGTTTCAGTAAATGACAATACAGTGGCATCTATTGAATTCTTTACTACAGATTTACGGCAAATCTATAACCATCACTAACAACAATGACAAAAAATCCTCATGTTCCAAAAGACTTTATATCAAGTTCAAGGTAGGAAAAGGAGCTTCCACGTTGTGAGAACTACTCAGAGGGACGCCCTGGGAAGATGGTGTTTTGTGGGTTCTAGGCTCTCCCTGCACACCTGAGGAGGAAGACGTCAACCCTTCGTGGAGACACTCTCCTCACAGCCTGAATTTTGTAACTCTCCCCATTTCCCAGGTTTCACAGCTGGTTTTTTGTCTCGGAACATTATTCCCTTTCCAGTTTTCCTATGGAGGGTGAATATGGTTTTAATATGTTTCTGAGCGAGGATTCAGTGCCAACCTTTACAAAAATCTATACACATGTAATTAGATTTCTTCCAGGGGAGAAGGCCACGTTTGTTATTCATCTTCCCCTGGAGAGAGGGCTCAATGAGCCCTTTGGTTTTCCTCATTAGGGTTCCCATCAGGCAGCTTTGCCGGAGCATTTCTGGGGGGCCGCGCTCTGGCGCTGGGGGATGCTCGCGGGTCAGACTCCGAGGGTGGTGGGAGAATGGGAGGGTGGCACCGATCGCTGACACTCTTGAACATGCTGGCATCTCTAGGATTCAGTTTGTGTGTGGGCCCTGCCACTCTGCGTATGTCACCAGCCTGTGAAAGGTAGCAGAGGACAGTGGAAAGAGAAACAGGACAGCCCCCCGTACTCCCATAAAAAGGAAGGTGCTGACCACCTCCTAAAATACCTGTGAAACAGGGGCAGTTAGCACCCATTACTCACCAGTTCCAGTCACAGCAGCCGGTCCTTTAAAATCGGAGGAAAACTGACACACAGTGGTTCGGTGGTTGGTTGGTTTGATTTTGGTGCTCCTGTGTGTGTGTTATTCTGCAAGAGAAAAGTGCTGCCAATTCATGGAACGGTTAAGCAGTGTGATGGTGAAGTGCTCTCTTTCCTTCGTGTCACGGTGAACTGCCCGAATTTGAGGATGAGTTGCTATGTATGACGTTACTGCCGCAGCCGTGTGTCAGCATCGCGGACAAACGGAGAGCAGCTACGCCTGCCCACGGCTCCATGGGGCCTTTATCTCAGACTTTTTAACGTTCACTTCCTAAGTTTTTGGCCTTTGTACTTTTTTTTTTTAAACTGCACGTTTCTTTGTATCTTCACGCCACCGTTGCCATTTTAAAGCAGATGATATAAATCATTACCACTTTATTCAAGAGGACAAAGAAACACCCCATAGCATAGATTTGCAATAGCTGTGAAACCCAAGTCTGCTTTATGCATGTTGCTCCAGCAAGGATAAGAGTGTTCTCCAAATAACCGTCATCAATATTTTCTAAGAAAAAATATCATCTCGACCCAGGTAACTTTTAAAATAGCAGCAGCAACATTAAAATAAAAGTTAAATGAATGATTTCTAACTTGCTTAAACACCAATATTAGAAGACACCTTTGACTATTTCTGTTTTTGTAAGATTAAGTTTTGTTTCCATTTACCTTATTTTGGAGAGCTTTAACAAACTATACTTTATTTAATTATAAAAACAGCTAATGTAATTTAAAGCACATTAAAAAACATTCTGGTTCTGTTCTGTGTTGACATGATGTTAGGCTACCTTGTAAAATATCTCTCCTATGTGGTAGGATACTAATATTTTACTTTCACTCAGAAATTTGCAACTTAGATTAATGTGTGAATAGGTAATGGACCTTGTTTAAATCAGAGGTCCCCAGACATATCTGATAATATATACTTATAACTCAGAAAATCTCAGCATGTACCCCGGACCTATGCATGTTTATTTATACAGTACACACATAGACCACTTCTTGTGGTACTATCAGTGGGGCTTAGTTCCTCTCTCACCTTTGAGATAAAGAAGTATCAGTAGAGGTTATATTTTCACCCTGCACCCCAAAGGATTATTTTGTGTATATCTCATTTTGGAGATAACTGATTTAAACTGTTGTAGAGCTTCTGCTTGTCAAGTGAAGTATTCTTGCTTTATTTACCATATTTATACTTGAACATTCACGTACTTCAAGTACCTATATAGTTTTTAACTGTGACTTTTGATATTTACGTAGTTTTACTGCATTTTAAGTGCAAAAGAGGACCAGACATTAAGATGCAATCCACCCTCTGCTATTAAGCAAAGACAGACACAGCACATGTGATCACAATGCCTCTGGTTATGAGGCTGGAGCTGGGGCAGAGGGAGGATAAAAGTATAGTCAACTCTCTGAAGGTGTTTGAGAAAGGGGCTCTCCCTGGTTCTGTCTCTTTCTAGAAGGACCACTTGGAACCTAGTGGAAGTTACTGGGATGCCAACTTTGCTCAATGAAGGACATTTCAATTTATAGATTTGCTGATGAGAAAGGCTGCCCTGTAGCAGACCGCTGTCCTCTGACATCACGGATCCTCCATCTTCGCAAGGAGAGGCTGGAGCTGTTGGAGATAGGACCATAGATTCCTGCCCTGCAAGGGAGGCAGAGCAGACCGTCTCAGTGGGACTTTCAATGCCCAAGTCTGCGATTTTACACTAATTAAAGAACAATCATCCAGCTCTGGCTGGTGTGGCTCAGTTGCTGAGTGCCAGACTGTGAATCAAGGGGGCATTGGTTCAATTCCCAATCTAGGGCTCATGCCTGGGTTGCAGGCCAGGTCTCCAGTAGGGGGCACGAGAGAGGCAACCACACATTGATGTTTCTCTCCCTCTCTTTCTCTCATCCTTCCCTCTAAAAAAAAAAAAAAAAATCTTAAAAACAAACAATTATCCAGAAGCCTGGTCACTTGGAATCTCTGCCACGAGGAGACAGACATTGAGTGCACTCGTCAGTGTGAAGAAGGTAAGAGGCAGAGGCTGAAGGGTGGCCGGCATGTCCAGAACTACGAGGAGAAACCCAGCTTCAACAGGGCCCAGGAACAATGGGCAGCCTGAGTCACAAAGCATCGTATGCACTGAGCTGGGGAGAATTCTTCTCTTAGAGGTCTTTGCAGAAGGAGTAAAAAATCATTCCTCCAGGAAGCTCTGAACTTAACTAAGTCAACGGTGAGCTGATCTTACAAAGTCCCTTTCATTTGTCTGCTTCTACGGATTATTACGACCATCTGCTATGGTTAATTAACTAAAACTACCAAAAAGAGAAAAAAAAAAGAAAATTCCCAGTAAAAACTAGAGCAGAAAGTGTCATTTTGATGTTTTCCTCTGGCTTCTTTCAGTTAGGAGAAATTCACTACCAGCCAGCAGGCAGGAGCAGACTAACAAACAACGCATTACCTTTTTTAAATAACAAAATATTACGTGGTGTCATTTCTCATAGATCCAGAGCTGAAGCTGCACGTGTGTAGTTTCTGTTCTCCGCAGTATCTTGCAAAAATAAATTCACTGGAAAATAAAAATAAAAATCACTTCTCGGCGTCAGAGGCGGAGAACCGGACCCTTCCTGTGGGTGAGAGACGAGGCAGCGCGCCCCGCTCCGTGAATAGCCCCACTCATCGCGGGTTCCCGGGAGCCGACAGCCCGAGATCAATGGTGGTGCTCACGGCCCAGGTGCAGTGCGCACAGAGCCCCTCAGTGCTGCGCCCGGCTCGGGAAAGGCATGAGATCACACAGCTCACGCAGGCCGCCAGGAAGCTGCCAGCGCTGCCCATCTGGAGGCCGCGCTCAGGAAGAGTCCCCGGAGGAGCCAGGGCCCCGCTCTTCTGCCTGTGGCTCAGCTCACAGCTTCCTCCGCCAGCCCGGGGATGAGCCAAAGCAAACATCCCTCTTTTCAGATAAAGGGGCAAGTGCCAGTTTTGCCAACTGCACCGCCAGGGTCAGCTGTATGATGTGAAGTAATACGTCATAAAAATTGGGGGGATCTCACTGACAGAATGAAATCCTTGGTGTCAAATGTGTGTCCACGATGAGGATAAATTCAATTGAGATGTTGCACTCAATGATTACTTAAATACCAAGGACAAGCCACGTGATGGTTTATGTCTTGTATTCTTTAAAATGTTGCCTGGAATATTTTATTACTCTTTTTTTAATTTGCTATAAACCATGCATATTATCTAAATTTATGCATATATTTAGTTTCTAATTGTATTTAAAAATAAATGCCTTACTTCAGGTGAATATAATTATATATTAAGTTCACTGAGTCAATTTCAAAGGTTACAAAGTTAGAATTATTTTTTTAATATGTTTTATTGATTATGCTGTTACAGTTGTCTCATTTTCCCCTCATTATTCCCCTCCACCCTGCACACCCCCTCCCATCCACATTTCCCCCCTTTAGTTCATGTCCATGGGTCATACATATAAATTCTTTGACTTCTACATTTCCTATACTATTCTTAACTTTCCCCTATTTTCTACCCACTATATACACTACTAATTCTCTGTATCTTTTCCCCTTCTCTCCCCATCCCACTCCCTGACTGATAACCCTCCATGTGATCTCCATTCTGTGATTCTGTTCCTGTTCTGGTTGTTTGCTTTGTTTGTTTGTGTTTTTGTTTTACGTTCTGTTGTTAATAACTGAGTTTGTTGTCATTTTACTGTCCATATTTTTGATCTTCCTTTTCTTAGATAAGTCCCTTTAACATTTCATATAATAAGGGCTTGGTGATGATGAACTCCTTTAACTTGACCTTATCTGGGAAGCACTTTATCTGTCCTTCCATTCTAAATGATAGCTTTGCTGGATAGAGTCATCTTGGGTGTAGGTCCTTGTGTTTCATGACTTGGAATACTTCTTTCCAGCCCCGTCTTGCCTATAAGGTTTCTTTCGAGAAATCAGCTGACAGTCTTATGGGAACTCCTTTGTAGGTAACTGTCTCCTTTTCTCTTGCTGCTTTTAAGAGTCTCTCCTCTTTAATCTTGGCTAGCGTAATTATGATGTGCCTTGGTATGTGCTTCCTTGGGTCCAACTCCTTTGGGACACTCTGAGTTTCCTGGACTTCCTGGAAGTCTATTTCCTTGGCCAGATTGGGGAAGTTCTCCTTCATTATTTGTTCAAGTAAGTTTTCAACTTCTTGCTCTCCCTCTTCTCCTTCTGGTACCCCTATTACTCAGATGTTGGAATGTTTAAAGATGTCCTGGAAGTTCCTAAGCCTCTCCTTATCTTTTTGAATTCTTATTTCTTCATTCTGTTCTGGTTGACAGTTTATTTCTTCCTTCTGGTACAAACTGTTGATTTGAGTCCTGGTTTCCTTCCCATCACTGTTGGTTCCCTGTACATTTTCCTTTATTTCACTTAGCATAGCCTCCACTTTTTCCTCTGGTTTGTAACCATATTCAGCTGTTTCTGTGAGCATCCTGATGACCAGTGTTTTGAACTGTGCATCTTATTGGCTGTCTCTTTGTCACTTAGTTGTATTTTGGGGGGAACTTTGATCTGTTCTTTCATTTGGGCCATTTTTGTTTTGTCTTGAAGTACCTGTTTACATGGTGAGTGGCAGAGCCTTAGGTGTTGGGGAGGTGCAGCCCAGTGGCTGCGTTGTGATGCTGTATGTGGGGGAGGGTCCAAGAGGGAACAGTGCCACTTGTTCCTCTCTCTGCTGGTTTTCAGTCACTTCCCCTGCTGCCCAGAAGCAAACGGGGCCCTTCTGGTGATGATTCCAGGGTGGGTGGTTTGTGTACATTCTAGGACCCTGTGGGTGTCTCCAATGAGGGAACTCTCCTGTGAGGCTGGGAGTTTCTCCTGCCACCACCTCAACCCCCACAGATGTTTCCAGTCCTATATTAGGTTTTATTTCCCCACTGGGACCCTGGGTTGTGGGTCTGTTTTGCTCCCCAGTTGCTCCTCCCAGTTTATCTGCATGAGAATGTGGGAGCCCCTGGTCCACCAGCCACTGCCTCCTCAAGAGTCCTCTCTGCCGGGATGCCTGTCTCTGCCCCTCCTACCGGTCTGGGTGAGTGTTTCTTATTTAATGCCTTGGTTGTTGGATGGCCATACAGCTCAATTTTGTGGCAGTTCTGGTTGTTTTTTGTTTTTAAACTTGTTGTTGCCCTTCTTTCGGTTGTAGGAGGAGGCACAGTGTGTTTACCTGTGCCTCCATCTTGGCTGGAAGTCCAGAATTATTTTTGATTTAGAGTTTTAGTAGCCTCTCATATTCCAATGAGAACATAATAGTTAATTCTATTGTCCATCATTGTCAGTAACTTTTATAATGATTAAAGCTCTGGGTACAATCTTGTGTTTTAAAGTATAATTTAATTTATTTTATACAATAATTGAGGAATTGTAATGACTTAAGCAAGAACTGAGCTAAAGTGTACCTTTATAGAGCCTATATAAAAAAAACATTTTTGGCAAACCAAAAGAATCTTGCCAGGAGGCCCAGAGTTAGGCAAGCATAGAAGGATTCAGTCATGCAAACCAAACTCACGAAAGACTGGTATAAAGACCACCAGTGACGAGTTTACAGCATCAGATGCAGCTTCAGCCAGGCCTCTGAGTCACACTTTATTGCCTCTTAGCCTCCTTGGACAAGCCCATTGTCTTCTAACCCTTATGCGTGCTCTTTTAAAGACTAGGTGTAGGCCCATTTCTGTGCATGTCTTCCTTATTTCAGTAGTGAATGACATTAACTAATTAATAGTGAAGCATCAAGTATGCACATTGTCCAAAAGATTAACTATTAATAATCAGTTTAAAAAATAGGTATAATTTTTATATCATAAAGTTTATCCATTCTGAGTGTATAGTGAGTGATTTTTGGTAAATCGGAGTTGGGTAGGTGTTGTTACAAATCCAGCTGCAGACTTGTGTCATCGCTCCAAAAAGACCCCTCGGTCGTTTGCTCTCCTTCTCCACTCCTACCCCCGAATCCCGGGCTCATCTGTATTTTTGTCTTGATAAATTTTCCTTTTTTGGAAATTTCACACAAATGTAACCATACAATATGTATGCAGTCCTTATGTTTTGAGGTTCATCAGTGTTGTTGACTGTATTATTTTCTTTCTCTTACAGAATGATATTTCATTGTATGGCTATACTACATTTAAAAAATCTATTCACCAATTTGTGGACATTTATATTGTCTCCACTTTTTTGGCTACTATGAATAGTGCTGCTAAAAACATTCATATACTAGTCTTTCTAGCCATACGTGTTTTCATTTCTCTTGGGAAGATACCCAGGAGTAGAATTGCTCAGTCATATGATAAATTTATGTGTAACTTTCCATGAAATTCTCACACTGTTTTCCAAAGTGGCTATACCATCTTACATTTTTATGAGCGACGTTTGGATGTGCCAGTTTCTCCTCATCCTCACCAACACTCGTTGCAGACTGCCTTTTTGGTTACAGCCATTCTATCTCTAATGGCACACTGTCTCATTTAACACATGGGCTAACTGGGGTCGGGGACCACCAGCACCATGCCAGGGCTGCACAGAGGGCAGATGGTGGACTCTGTCGGTTGACTCCATTTCTCAGCTGGAGGCCCTGGCTCAGCATTCCTGAGGGTATCAGGACATGGACAACAGTAGCAAAGAACTATACATCACACTTGGGTGTGTTTAAGAGAGATGATGAATAGAACTCTGAGGTTTCCGAAGGAAAAGAGTAAGAAAAAGGACAAGAAGAGGCTCAGGGATAGTTTCTTGGGGACCTTCAACTTTGGGGGCCCAAGCAGAGTTCAAGAGTGGTCTGGAGAGACTCAGGAGAGTCATTGCTAGGGGATCTGGGAAGATGAGTGTTTCAAGGAAAAGGCCAAGGTTGACTAGTATTTCTGCAAACTAATTGCAGAAGATGAACCTTGAAGAAGGCCATTGGATTTCTGTGCTACAGTCAACAACAGCCTTAGAAAGCTCAGTCTCAGTAATGTGTTGAGAAAAAAAAAAAATGGTCAGGAGCTACTGAAGTTGGAAACAAAGATTATAATCTACCCTAAGGGGAACGAACATCTGTGGAGAAGGAGAGAGGTAAGAATGGTAGAGAACTTAGGAGTCTCGAGGGAAGGCTAGGTTTCCTTTCCCTATGAACTCTTCAGAGCCCTAAGGACAAGGGAAACTTAACTTTATTTGTATCTAAATTTGTAGTTTTGATTTCTGGATCTATGAAATTAGCGTCTGTGTAGTACACTCATCATTACCCTTTTTTGGTTGAATGAGACAGTGCAGAGGCCTACCCGAGACTCATCCCCAGTGACCAGCCTACCTGCTCTGATAGTTCCTGCTCTCTCTCTTCCACGCCTCTCAGTCCCCCGCACTCTGACCGGGGCTAGGCCCCTCCCTCTTCCTCGTCCCATTGAGGGGTCAAAGCGAGCTGACTCCAGGTCTCTTCTCTTCTCCCATTCAGTGGTCGGTCTTGGCCTCCAGATCGCACTCATTAGAATGGTCTCTAGTACCAGCCCCTTCCCCAGCCTTTGCCACTTCCCCAGCTTGGCACATGAGGTCATGCTTTCCTGGCCCCCACCACCTCTGCAGGCTCACTGTTCCCCTACCCACACATTCTCTGCTCCTAACAAAAATGTCTCCAAACCTCGACAAATAGGCCCAGGGGGTGAAGTTTACACCATTGAGAGCCACCGTTTTATTTTCAGTTAATTGTTTTCATTGCAGAACTCATTACATTGTATTAACATAACCTCTGTCTAACACTGTACCTGGCATATACTATGCCCAGAAAATATGAATTCAAGCATGCAGAGCAGTGAAGACTGAGAACTTTAGAACCTAACTGAGCTTCATTCTCTTCTCTAGCACTTGACCAGCAATGTGATGCTAGGACACTATTTGACCTCCTCAAGTCTCAGTGCCTTCATTATAAATGGGATAACAATGCCATTAAGCTTAGGGTACAGGTGAAATGACGTCGTTATTCAAAAGTTCTCAGGCACAGTTTGGGGTGCAGAGAAAACACTAATGAGTCATCCTATGATGAGTTCTCTCTGGCTGCTTGACCCCCAAGGCCCCAGTTCATTCCTTCCTCATTACTGGGGTTGCTCACAGTGCCCAGTACAGAACGCTTGCTCAGTACACAGATTTGGGCGGGGCTCAAGTGGTTCGTAGAAAAGATGCAGGCGCACACATAGCCTTTTCAGAAAGCACAGAGGAGCGAGCAAACACGACTGGGGAAGGGGAAGTGGACAGGGAGAAAACTGCCAGCAGATGGCCTCTTCCTGCTTCATCGTCTTTGCTCTGGCTTTCCCCCTTCATCTGATTCCCGTGTGATGTTCGGCAGCTACAGGAGAGAGGCAAGAGAGAGCAGCAGCTGACCTCAATGCAGAGCTAGCTGGGATGATATGAAAGTGTCTTTTAGCCAAACAGAAGTGGGTATACGTTTTCCTTTCCCTGGTAGATTACAAACTGCATGAGGGTTGAAGGTATTCTGGCTTGTTTAGTTGAAAACTTTTTTTTCCAGAACCAGTCCTTGAGATAGATGACAAGGGCATGGGTAAATGAATGTCTGATGTTCGTACATGGACCATTCAGTGGTGTCTTTCCTGCTGAGAGGAGGTATTGACGATGATCTGTCAGTCACCCTCTCTTGTAACGCTGTGCTCACATTGGCAAGATGACTGGCTGGCGGTAGAGTCGGAACTCCGATGAAATAGTTGACTTGGAGATGGTTAACTGGGTTTGGCTTTCTGGTAGACCTAGCTTTTGCCAGTTAATTTACTGGTGTGAAAGAATCCTCCTGTTCGTGAGCATTACTGGGGGCAAACTAAGTTAACTGGCAAGAGTTGATCCACGGTACTATTAAGAAAATTAAATGGACACCCACCAGAAGGTGGAGGTCGGGAGGAAGAAAGGAATCTATACTTTAAGGGAATTTTTCTCAAAGTATGGTCTTTGAATAACTTACCTGAGACTCACCTGAGGTGTGGGTGAGGTGAGCTTTTTTAAAAATAGAGTTTTCTGCCCCATGCCTTCCCTGCACAAGCCCTGAAGAAATAGAGTGGGGTGGGGAGAAAACCTCCCTACAAGTCTTCTTTAATACACACTACAATTTGAGAAGTGCTACTCTAAAGAAAACAGAATTTAAGGCACGCTCGGGTTCTACCAAGAGCCTTATTCTACATGTTTGTGCCTTTGGGAAGTCTCACTGTGCTCATAGAGACTTTTTTAAGGTCTTAAGAGACAGCATAACAGTTTTAGAAAATGAGCTTGGGTTTGCAGTTAGACGCCGTGGAGCGGGTCCTGGCAATGTCTGGGCCCCAGGCCCAGCAAACCTCCGTGGTCTGCAGACCCCTCACCGGCCAGCCACAGGGGCTGTCGGCCTCCCGGGATGGGTGGTCCAGAGGGCCCGATGGCTCCAGGGTGCCGTGAGGCTGTGGTCTTCAACGCCCTCTCTGCTGTCTTCAAACCCAACAGTAGGAAGAGCAGGCACTTACAGAGCTCCTTCCCGGTGCCAGGTGTTATTCTAAGTGCTTTGCGTACCCTAACCTATTTAATCCCTCTCGACAGCCCTGTGAGGTGGGCTAACCCCACTGCTGAGACAGGGAAATGGAGGCAGAACAGGTGAAGCAATGACTCAAGGTTAAACAGCTTAATAAGCAACCGCAAAGTTTATTTCACACCGAGGATCATTATTTTTATATTGAATTTTTTTCTCCATTTTCTCTTTATATGTTTTCTATATTTTGTTACTCAAAATACTAGAAAGGGCACTGACTCACAGGATGGGCACCTGGTCTCTGGGACAGGTATGTGACCGTGCCTGGTCACTTCTTCCCCTGGCTCTCATTTCTTCCTCCATGACACAACACTCAAGAACATTTTAGGGTCCCTTCTAAAACCTACCATATTTTTCAGACTATAAGATGCACCCTTCCCCTGCCAAATTTGGGAGGAATAATGGTCGTTAATACTACTGCTGAGTTCTGTTTACATTTATATCAGTGAAGCATTACGTTATTTATATTATTATATATTTTACCACGTTTTTCCTTCAAATTTTTTTTTCCTATTTTCCTCCTCTAAACCCTAGGTGCATCTTATGGTCTGAAAAATGTGGTATGTGCTTTCATTGCCAATCTTCCTCGGTGTACCTGGTACACCCACTATGCTTAAAAAAAAAAAAGAATCTGTAGGCATCCAAGGATGATCATCATTATAGATTTGTTTTAAAGTTGAAGAACTTTCAATTCATATTTTAAAATGTCCATAGAAATCAATTTCTGTTAGACAGAGGGATACATGTTTTAAAGCTGGGCATTATATTTCTAAGAGTTTATTTAATGTAATAAATTATTTGATTCTTTTTCTTTATGGCCCTGGTGAAAAGTGAGGGGTGGCCAGCCTTGAACACTTCATGCAGCAAAGAGAGGCTGCCGGGAGTGGTGAGGGGCTTGACTCACCCAGCGCCGTTAGCTCTTCCCGTTCCAAAATGAGGGGGAAGCTGATGCCGCTATTCATTTTGCTGTGAAAATTTCACCTGTTTTTACAGATGAGTTTTCCCAATGGGTGCTAGAGGATCCTCTATATGTGAGCACATCCCAAATGTTTCCTAGCTCAGGCGCGTCTTGAAAAGACAATTGTATAGCTTCTTGTGTTGCTTCGTGGGCCTTAAGTGCCCACAAAGAGGATTCCTTATGCTTTAATTTCTCTTTATTTTCCTGACTGTAAAGCCCCTGGGGGTAAATGCCAGCCCCACAATCCTGCCGTTATATGGTGACTGTCAGCCTGCTCCAGTGCTGCTTCCTGTTCGCTCAGCCCCCTTTCATCTGACCACAATGTCCTGGCTTTGCTGCAATTCTGAGTCAACGCCCAGCTCTTCAATAGCTTGTGAATAGCATTAAATGGTGTTTATGCTAGCTATTGTTGCCTTTTGTGTGGTTCGTCTAATTCACAGAGAAAAGTCTGCTTTTGTGGCCGAAGCCCAGCTACGTCATGGCACACCATGTGCGTCCTGATGGGCCAGTCCTGCTGAGTGATAACACTGCAGGCCTGAGCTCCCCCTGCAACACAATCCCGCATTCTCAGCCCTCAGTCCTCTGCAGGCAGACCGGTTTACTCTTTTTATGAAGAGGTAGGGCAAGATAAAGCACAAACAAATACCAGATCCTGAAACAAAACAGAAAAGCAGGGTAAGTTCAACTGATTTGCAACTTACTCCGCCAGGCAAGAAGTGAGAAAGCGAGTGAAAAGAAAATCACAGATTTGTTTCGTTAGCAACCAGACGTGCCAGGTGGACCCACGGTGGCAGCGAATACTTCACATTTCAGGAGTAGGATTGCATTATGGTCTCAAGGTATTGTTTAAAATGACACTTAATACCAGAGTCACTACTCTGCTGGGCTTTTTCTAAAGTGCTCACAAAAGAGAAAGGATATAGTACTGATGATTACATTATCCTTTGGTTCAAGAGTCTTTGCAGGCCAGGTATGTTGCTATGTCTTGAAAGGGCTTTTGATGTAAGAAGATCATTACGGGCTCAGTGGTAACTGATCCCCACTAGCCCCAGCTTTCGGTGCTGTGGGTTGTTTCACCCAGTTGCACGGTGTAATCCGTTTTCCAGCTATCTGCAATCTTTTTTTTTTATACTCCTAATGGTGGCTTCTATTTTAGTTTATTTTTTTTTCCTCTGAGACAACAAGAATCAGCTGCATAGAAAGAGAAAGACTTTACTCTTAGCTGATGGCCCACGTCCTTCCGTATGGAAAACGTGTTCACGAACTGTGGGTCTGGCTTATTTCCCTCATCTTTCTGCTCCCTGATATTAAAAAAAGAAAAGAAAAAAATCCCAGTGTAAAACTGAATGCAGGAAGAAGTTTGAAAAAGAAACCAGGAACCATAGCTTAAAAATTGCCAGTCCAAGCTTCCAGGCAGAGTGCAAACAGTACTATCCCACTGGCAGATACCGACAAAAAGGGGTGATTTTAATTGCTGTTGTCAATTCTAAAAATTGAGTTTTTTTCTTTAGTAAGGAAGTTAAAGTAGAAAGAGTAGAAACCCCCAACTCACCTTCATTCCAAGAGAGCAGGAGGGCTGCTTTTCGAAGGATTTGGCAGTTATTTTTCTAAGATGAGTCAACCCACGAAAAACCACCCCCTCCAACTTGGGTAATAAATATTGGGCCTTCTGTGAGTCTACCATGAATCTAGTTACTGTGGTAGACTTCCAAGAAGTAGATATTGCAATCTCTTGGGGGGAAGTAACACTGTAAAGAAATCAGGCATAATGAAGTACTAGGGAGACAAGGAGACGCTCACTCTGCATCTGGAGGCAGGGCAGCCTCCGGGAGCTGGAGTACCAGGAGCATGGGGCTGTGTAGCATTTATCCCGTGACTTTGGGCCTAGCACAGGGCAGAGCCTGTGGCAGGTGCTGAGTAAGTGTCAGATACACTAACATAGATCTCTTGCTGCAAGAATTAAAAAAAAAAAGTTTAAATAGGAAAGGAAATGGGTGGGCAGGGGGTGGCATTAAAGTGTGGAAATAGCTAAAGCAATGCCTGGAGACAGGAATGAGCTTCTGGGGACAGGCCTGGAGACAGGAATCAGGGGAGTCCTGAAGGACATACCTCTTCCTGAACAGCAGTTCTCTGGATGGAAAAGTTGGGAGCAAAGTGGGTGGGGAAGCAGCCAGTGAAGGAGAAGGAGGAGCCACCGGCACAGATGCACGGAGTACAGTCTGGTGGCCAGTGCGGGCAGGGGAGGCACGTGCTACAGCCTCTCTTCTCCGACCAGCCTGAGAAGAGAGGATGTCTTTGGGAGGGAGGGCAGTAAGGCAGGGGCAGGGAGCCAGAAATTGTTGGCATCCAGACTCAGGAAAGACAATCTGCATTTGAGGAAATGAGTTCTCAGATGCAGGAGCATGGGGCTGTGTAGCATTCATCCCAGTGACTTTAGGCCTAGCACAGGGCGGAGCCCATGGCAGGTGCTGAGTTCATTTGTTCATTCATTCATTTGCACAAATATGTATACAATATATATTTATACTATATATAATACACATATAATATATAACATAACATAATAATATATGTTATATAATATGTAATATGTTATAATATATTACATATTAATATATGTTATATTTTGTATATTATGCACAGTATATATTATATAACATACATTATATGTATTTAATATAAGCTATCATAATTATTAGGCAAAACACTGTGCCAGGGACTCCAGAGGAATTCAGGAAAATTTTGAGAATCCGTACAATGGCATGCCTGGCTCTCCATTCCAGGTCGGTTTCGGTCTCCCTAGCTGAGGCCACCCAGCTGTCACAAGGAGGACTCACTCCTCATCGTGGTTAATGAAGGGTACAGAACGTCTGCATCCACAGCATGGGCTTAGCTGGGTGGTGACTCTTCGACTCATTTACTCATTCATTTATTCATTTGTCAACTATCTATTGAGCCACAAATATGTACCTGGCACAATTTAAACTCTGGCGACAGAAAAATCAATAGAACATGGTCCCTAGCTTGGAGGGGCTCATGCTCTAGTGAGAGAGTCAGACATATTAACAATAATGTTACTAATGTAAAGTTTATGGACAGGATGGTCTTATAACACAGGGGACAAAGTGCCTACCTCTGCCTAGAGAGGCCTGGGGAGGCTTCACAGAGAAGCTGATATGTGAGGGGCGTCCGGAGGGAAGACTGGCTGACCCCTGGTAGATAAAGGAAGGAGGCGCGTTCCAGGCAGAGGGAGCAGAATGACAATGAGAGTGGTCCACGTGTCCAGGACACTGCAAGTAGTTTGATTGACAGGGCAAGGGTGGGGGATGACACATGGAAAGGGAGGCTGGGCCAAGGCCACAAGGGGTTTTGGTTTGTTCTAATTCTACTTCCAAAAGTTAACGTCTTGTATCTTCCATGGGGCCAGACTTCACCTTCAATCTCTACCTGGGTTTGTTCCTTAACTAACCCACTTCCCTTGCCCTCCTGAGAACTTGCACGTGGCCAGGTCACTCCTCACCTCAGAGGCCAGCTCCTTCTTTCCCACACCTCTGAGAGCTGTGTCCAGCCAATGGCTCCCAATTGAAGGTACACCAGCTTTCCCAGAGGCAGAATCTCAGATTCTCAGGAGCTGAAGGAATTTTTAAGATTGTACAACCAGTGGTTTTTCATCTCTCTCTCTCTCTCTCTCTCTCTCTCTCTTTCTCTCTCTCTCTCGGCTTTAACAGACAATGATGGATGATTTTCTCCTGCAAGACATACTTCCAAGGGTGCATTCATATCATTGGCTACAGCACAAATAAGAGAGGCTGAGACCCAGTTTGTCTTTCCAATTCAACTCGTGCTCAATGGGATGCTAGTAATCAAAAGCGACATGATTATAGGACTACCACTGAAGCTGCAGACACTGGCCCTGTGTCAACCACAGGTGACAGATTCCTTGTGATTCTAGCTGACTTCAACCCATGCTTGAGTCCTCTTGCGACACCCCCGAGCTTCAGCTTGAACATTCCTGATGGTGTCTATCTCATGCCCTCATAAGGCACTCAGTTCGCACACAGCCCCAGGTATTAGACAGTTCTTCCTTGAACGGAGTAGATATCTCTTTTTCTGTGACTCAATTTATCTCTGTCCCACTCTCTGTGGCAGGATGCATATAGTCCTGCCACCACGTAACAAACCCTTAAATTGTCTAAAGACGATTACTGTATTTACAACAACGGTTTTCCTTTTCTAGTTCAAACATCCCAATAACATGGTTTCCATTCTTGGGGGAACTCCATTTTGTCAATTTATCTCTTAAAATATGACACTCAGAATTAAAACTCTTTTCTCAGTGTGCGCATACCAGCAAAGCATACATCTGGGACTATTACCGTTTTTATTCTGGATGAAATATTCCTATTAACGTAATTCAAGATCTCATTAGCTCTTCTGGCAATTCTGTTTATTAGCCAGTGTTGCAATTTTCATTACCTTAAACCCACTAAACAATTTTCTGTGAATTGCCAATGACTCAGGTGTCTCCCATCTTCTAATTCGTCAGGGATTTTTTAAAGCTCATTGCAGAACTTTACATTTATTCCTATTAAGTTTTATCTTATTAGTTTGGCTGATTGTTCTGAGCTGTCAAAATCAATCTGAATATGCACCTGACACTTAGTATGTTAACAAAACTTCCCATGCTGCACCATTACTAAATCTGGTAACCGAGCCTATTTTATTCTAATTCAAATATTTCATCAAAACGTTGAAAAGAATGGAACTAGGCACAGAGACTATCGCTGTGCCCCTGGAGATCGGCTTCCCCTTCTAGGTGGCATTGATCACAATTAGTATCAATAGAACAAAATGTTTTAACCAGTTTTGAATCCAGCAAATCATCATGTCATCCATCCCATAGATACATCATGAATGATGCTTCTGAAATTGTATCATTTTGAAAGTCAAAATGTTATACTTACCTGGCAGGGGAGATACCATGATCATGAAAGTCAAAATATTCAACTCATGTGGAATAAAATTACTATGAAAATGCCAATTGAAATTGCCATTTCAATTCAACATACCCTTATACAGGGAGAAGAAGGTGTCCAGGGTTCTCACTAAGAAAATCAGTGAGAACAGAAACTATAAAATGAAAAAAAAAAGATCAATTTGTTAAATGTTGACATAAGAAAAAAGCTTAAAGGCAAAAGACAAGTTCTGGAGGCCACAAGTCTCAAATCAAGGTGGCAATGGGGCCACGCTCCCATGGAGGCTCTGGGTAGAATCCTTCCTTGCCTCTTCCAGCATCTGGTAGGGCCATGGACCCTTGGTGTTCCTCGTCTCATGGCTGCACCACTCCAGTCTCTGCCTCCATCACTGTATGCATGGCCTTCTCCGCTGCTATACCAGTCGTATTGGATTAAGGGCTCACTCTACTCTGATATGGTCTCGTCTTACTAATCACATCTGCAAAGGCCCTGTTCCTAATAAGGTTACCTTCCAAGATACCGGAGATTAGAACTTCAACATGTTGTTCTGGGAAGACATATTTCAACCCGAACACACTCTACATAACTTACTTATTTTGCCAGAGTTACTGTTTGATTGTTTGTTCTGTCCCTGTGGAGTATAAGCTCCACAAGAAAGTTACTTTTTTGTCATTTTTGTTCACGGATGAACCCTAAGGGCCTGGACCAGAACTTGACAACTGGTAGACATGCAATAGACGTTTTCCAACGGAACTGGCTATCGTCAAGTGACTACATTGTTCATTAATCACAGTCAAGTCCCAATGTGTTAACTACCCAACTAAAGACATTCTTCAGTTTCTTTCTGAAGAAAACATTGAGAAGCTGGTGAAATATTTGTTACTTAGGGGTTGCATTTGCCTTGAAAACTCATTCTGGCTTATGACTCAGCCCTGTGAGTGTTGTTATTGTGAATAAACCCCAGGTGAGCTGATCAAATGAAATTCCTGGAAATGCAAAGCTGAGGTCCTGACCCTGAACCACCGGGGACCTGCGTGCAGAAAGGGCCGTGGAGATGTGGAGAAGCAGACGGTTGTCTATGGGAGGCATTCTGGGGAGTTTGGAGGGGAAAGGCTGTGTTTTAGGATGGTTCACCTGGTTATGGTATAGGACAAAGAGGCAGCATGGAGGTGATGAAACTCTTATCTTGAAGGTCATAGGGGTGTTGAAGGAATGGCTAAATCAAATGACATTGCAAATGGAAAAAGTTAAGACAGAATTTAGGGTGTGGTCCTCATACCATAAATAATAATAAGGCCATTTTATCCAAATAAATTGGGCTTAAATAAAAAGGGAAGTTAAGCAAGGAGACCATGTCTTTAAAGAGTTAATATGGGACGTTAGCCTCACATTCAAGGTGCTGCTGCTTCTGTCTTTTCTCACACCACTCTTGTGACTGCTCCTAGGCTGGTGGCAGTAGTGCAGGTGGCATTATAACGTTTATATGCATGCTGAAAAGGGCAATCAGAGCTAAGTAGTGGTTTCATTTCCTATTCCTCTTGGGTAGCCCCAAGGTCAAGAAAGCTTCCCACAGCTATGTAGACCAGTTCAAACTGAGACAAGGCTCTAAGTCTGCAAATATCACACCTTCATGATACTACCAGTCTTTCAAAGATCCCAACTGACATGTGACAAAGTCGGGACAGGGCTGTACTGGGGTCTCAGACTTGCTCTGCTTCCTATTGTTTGTGATACGACTTGAAGAATCTGAATTTTCCCCAAGTAAGTTTCTTGGCTCACAGAGTATTCGGACAATCACAAAGAAGCCACAGTAAGCAATAACAATTGTAGGTTCTGCTGGGATTTTACAGTATAAAAATCAGACAGTGGTATCCACCCCTTACATCCTACTCCTTCTGTGTACAAAAATTGATTTCCAATGCTTGAAATTTACACAATAAAGGAAACCTTTGTTTTTAATTCTACTGATAAGAGAGACAATATACGCAGCCTCCTCATGGATCGACTTTCGTTTCCTTAGACTCACTTCTTGAGAGGATCATTAAACATAAGAGGAAATGATTTGCTCCCATTGATTGAATGATGTGCCCATCTGACAGCTATAGTTTTTATATTAAAGTTATTAATATGCCATTAATGTATTTCGCAGAATCAAGAAGAAATTACTCAGGTTCTGACTGTATTGCTGGTTATGTTTTGTAAATAAATAAAAACATTGTTAGAGGAGATAAATCTTGTGACAACAATAATAGATGAAAAGGCCAACTGCTCACTTTATCAATTGCCCCCAGCGAAAGGGAGCTTCCCTTGATTACTTAAGTAGCAAGTGCTTCTGGAAACCTGGGTTTCTCCAAGTGCCTGTTTTCATATCATGGAATTCTTAAGATCGTCACTAATCTCAAGTGATTCAGAAGGACGACTTCCCATTATTCTTTTAGTTCCCTTCTCATTCTCCTAACCATTTCATTGTTTAGGGTTAGTAAGTTTATATATATAAACTTACCCTCTTACTCTCTCTATATAAACTCTCTCTCTTATATATATATATAAGAGAGAGCATGGTAAAGCCAGGCTTGATTTGGGTTTCCCTGAAGCCCTCCCTGAACTATGTGTTCACTCTGACTGGGGATATCGTGTGCTTGTCTGATTCTCAGAAACTTTTCTCTCCCCTGATCACAATGCCCAAGAAATTAATTATGACAGGCAGGAAAGTAACTGTTCAGGAGCCTGGCTTGGCTTACTGCACAACCCCAGCCTCAAAGTGAATGTCTGGGTGTTAAGATTACGTGATTCCTTGGGATTTTC